>MU376336.1:0-64092 GCA_022495205.1 Hypoxylon sp. FL1150 | reverse complement strand
CCGCGCCCCCCCCCCCCCCCCCACCCGCCCGCCCCCCCGCGCCCCCGCCCCCCCCGGCCCGCGCCGTTTGGATATGTCAAGGCTTCGAGAAAGTATTCACTTGGAGACACTTGAGCGTTTCAGGATAAGGAGAAAGATGCCGACACGACATATCTTGTATACTTACACAGCCACTTATGGCAGTTCGACACGAAGAAGTCAGGGTCTACAGAACCAAGATCGATGTCGATCATCCCGACGCCTTGCGCACCGTCTACCAGGCTAAGGACTCCCGACTCTCTACAGACTTTGGTAATTCTCTCATAGGGTAGTCGCACAGCCGGGAGACTGGAAACCGTATCGAAGATGCAGATCCTTGCGCGCTTCCCGTCTTTTGAACTCTCCTTCACCGCGGCTTTGAAAGCGGCTAGGATTTCGTCGTCTTCGCATGGATACGCGATCCGAATTTCCCGTGACGAAACCCGATTGAGGCCGGAATCGACGATGTAGTCAACGGTCTTGCCGCAGGCTCCGTAGATGGTGTTGAAGTAAAGAATCTCATCTTTACAGTCTCCGTTCCAGACAATGTTCCGCAGAATGGTATTTACCCCAGTAGTCGCATTTGAGACGAACACCACCGTGTCAGTTGGGGCGCGCAGTAATTCTGCGATGGCTTCCCGGGATTCATTAAGGATGTCGGGAGCCTCATAGCGAATGAACTTGTCTGGGTTAGCTTCGACCAAGTCCTGGTAGTGGTGAAGCTTCTTCCTAATATCCCGTGTACTCGCCCCGAAGGAACCGTGATTTAGATTACGATAGGTAGGGTCGAACTCGAAGTGCTGAAGAGTCTTCTGGCCAAATGATATCGGCTTTTCTCCTTCACTTGCGGTATTGGCGCCGGTCACTTTGAAGTCAGGGGCCACAGAATGGGAATCCATCTTAGGATGATACAGCAATGCCTAGAACGCGTGGGAGGTAAACACAACTTGACCACAACCCGAGACTAGAAATAGGCACGAAACCAATGGTGTCAATGAGTAAAAGATGTCTTGGAACTGTATTGAATAACCCTTAGATTTTAGTTTAACGCAGCTAGGCAACCCCACACCGGAAGGGCGCGCGAGATGCACCTCTACGCTCCGATATCGAATAGCTGCGGCTGGTCCGGTCACGCCCCGTTGTATAATTTTCCAACATGTTGGGCAAAAAAAAGTATGACGCCTAGTGTGAACACGCATGTCGGCGCCGATACAGTGCGCCCGACAAGAATTCCCATATTACACAGTCCCTTTAAATAGGTCAAAGTTGATGAACTTCATGGAGTCTACGATGTGGTCCTAAATGAACTACACAAATGAATATCATCTAAATAAGCACTATAATTACCTTCCCTCCCCATGACATTGTCTGTGACCCCCTAACGGCCTACCCTCCTCTCTTCTATACCCTATACCGCTTTCCCTCCTCGACGCTTTTACTTCTGACGTTTCTCACGGTGATTGCTATCGTCAAGGTCGTCCTCCCGCTGACGCTTTTCTGTCTCGCAGCAAGCTTGGCGCTGCGCTTCCGCCGCCGCCGCCGCCGCCGCCGCCGCATAATCACTCAATGACTTTTGCTGGTCTTGCAAGACCTCGACCCCATGGTCCATTCCCATGACGATCTTCCAATGAGACGCAATGTCTATTGCACCGAAGTTCTGCATCTGGGCGCTGGCGATTTCTGCGTTGTGGGCCGCGACCTCGTCTTTTGTCATGAACGGGAGGCTCATATGATTGTTTGAAACATTGGTATAAGCTTGTTGAGCTTCCAAAATCGCGTCCGGCACCTCCATGGTCGTTTAAATATACGATTACTTTATCCCTGACGTATTTAGATGGGTAATGCGTTATGATTTGGTTACAGGAGAAGGTATTGCTGGTGAGCATTTGGGGGCATTTTACCCATGCAAGGCATTTATAAATATAGAAAATTTCGAGTCGAATGACTGGTTTGTGGTACCATGACTTGGCCTATTCTAAAGCAAAACCCCTAGATGCGATCAAAACGTGACAGTGAAAACCGCCATCATTTAGCTGTGTGTTGACCTCTCGCCATGTGTCCGGCACTGACTCCTATCTGGTTCGAGCTGGAAGCTGACCAGTGCTGTTGTAAGAACCCACCTAGGTATGTATACAAGTACAACTGTACCACAGTTCATACCTATCAATAAAGAATAATATACGTGTAACAGGCTACGAGCATTGTTTTGCAATACACCCCAGTTAGCGATAGGAGAAAACAGAGTTATTAACGAGCTCGCAAGATGGAATGAGGTGAACCAAAAGGTCGTGTGTGTTACCAATATGAGGGGGGTAAAATACACCATGTCAACTCAAAACCTTTGAGGGTCAGGAAGTTATTAAAAGGCAATGGACATGTAATGGTCCCTAAATTATATGCGTACACGAGTGTATACTTGCCTACCTTAGGTACCTACCTTAGGCACCTAGGTAGGTAAATACGAAGAATTCACATCGTCCATATAATAGTTAGTGGGTAAGTATTCAATACTCTAGATATAACCTGGAATGCCCTGCATCCGGCAGGGTGACCCGATGTTCACAGGAAATGGGCTCAAGTCTTCGTAACCCCTTTCCCCAGATGATACCGAGTAAAGGCGGATCAACCTAGTGGATATTAGCCATGCATTATCCCAACTATATTTATGAAAAACCCTAGTGCGTGTTGAACATTTGAATTAACCTTCCTGAATATTAATGCGTTAGCCATGCGTCACTCCAAGCTGCAGGTCAGAGGTGCCAGGACGGCCTCGCAATCGGGTTCTCCAACTTATAGCATCGACAGACGGGCTTGATTACCTGGAAAGGGGCCGGCGGACAGCAAGCTCCTCAACGTTTCGGAACAGGCCTGGAAAGCGTCCAAATGGGACATGGAGGTGTACTGGCAATTGCCAGTGGTATATACGATACGTAGGATGCGCTTTTTGGGAAGGAAGCAAGCCCATGACTCGATTATAATGGCTCTACAGAGATCCGATCTCACTAGGCGATCTGTTTCTGTGCCTTTTCAGTCGTACATGGCGTCCGCCACGACTAAAATGATGCAATATCCTTGTCTAATTGTCTTGAAGCCAAAGCATCACCGACGGAATCGTACTTAATCATCTACTTCCAGCACCTCAACTCTAGATAGTTTCTTTCTTGTGTAATGAACCTTCACTGTCGCTCGGGTCCTCTGTGCTATTATCTTGATCTGCCACCTCATGGAACTCGACGTTACTGAAAGCGCCCACGATACGTCTTCGGAATCCAGGGTCTTCAAGTTTTTGATTAAGCCATGGAGTCTTTTTGAGGATACGATAGACGTAAAGACTGTCTTCCTTCATTAAAGTAGGGCTAAGGCCTTGTCGAAATCGTTCGTAGTCTTTGCCTTTGCGTAGGACGCTCTTCAAACCGTGCTCGTTATCTTGGCAAAATAGCACCAGGTAAAACCGAAGCTCACCCAGGAGATCTGACACAGGGATCCCAAGGTTATCTGATAATGCTTGAATGGGTCTTCCATTGAGATAGGCTTCTGCCAGGGAGGCCTCGTATAAAGAGAGGCGGTTGGCGTGCGACTGAACCTTTGTTTTCCTTGCAGCTACTCTTTTTCCTGCTCTGGAACGGGCACGTGCTCTACAATGGGCACAAGTCTTCAACATAGTATCTCCTTGGAGAAAGTCTCCTAGTGGTTTCAGATGTGACCCAGCACCTTGGCGGCAAAGTCTGTAAGGTTGCTGCAGCTTCTCAAGCTCCTCGTTGATGTATTTCGCATTCCCCCCGCGACACTCCGCACATAGCAAGGTCTTTTTCCTACTCGAGCCGATATGCCAAAACTTAGCGACTGGCTTGCTGTCAAGACACCAAATACAGCGCTTGGTTCCAATTCCATCAGCAAGTAATCGAGATAATAGTTCCATGTCGTTCATTTGGTCGTTCTGGGTCTTGTCGCCATGCTCAATCTCGACCAGCCACATTCTTTTATTGCCTATAGGCGCGGCTTGAATGACTCTCGACGTCTGATGTTCCTCATTGGCGGCGATGGGGCCAGCTTGGGGTCCCTTTGCGACCTTGGCTACGATTTGAGTCCTGTGTTTAGGAGATTTCATGCTGAGAATAGGAAATTCTGGCTATCTACCTTCGGGATATTGGATCGGGCGAGAACAGTTGGGAGTGAGAAATGCGCCAAAAATCCGAAGATGATGTGACTAGTAGAGATCGAGTAGAGACGGATATCGAGGTATGAACGTGAGTGGCCGGATGCTAAGGTTTATCAATACTTTCAGCCTATGGTCGAAGCTGAAAATGTTTGGTTATATTAGCGCGTATATCAACTCCAAGTTTCTATCACCTCCGATCGAAGGCAATGGAAGGTGAGGCGCAAAGCAAGAGATGCCTAGCGGTGCTCAAGGGCATAATATACATTCACGGGAACTTATCTAGGTGTACCAGGCTCATGGTAGTCTTGGGTAACTCCTTGTCAACTAACCTAAAAGAGCCCGAGAACCAGCGAGGGCAAAATGAAAGGAGGTCAATAACAATTCTTTATTGAAAATCTTCCAGGCTAGGGAAGTTTGTCAGTGGCAATGGGCCAAGTCCTGACAGAATATCTCGTCCCTGTCGTACGCCTAATGCCCCCCAAACTCCATTTCCCGTCCGGTGAATTAGATGATATCGTGTCGCGTAATATTTGTTCGTATCGTCGTGATGTGCCCCATTCCTGTCTTGTTTATTGACCCTACTCAACCCGATCCTGCTTCTGCTTCTTCTGCGCGTGTTCCGAATCGGTTGGATCCTTAGTAGGGACATTAGGAAGTTGGCTGGCCTTGGCCTCAGCTTCGGCTGTCTGCGCCTCGGTCGCTGCTTCTTGGTCGGCGGAGCGTCGTGAGTCCGGAGGGAAGTGTCGGCTGTATAGAAGAGAACTGGTTAACGCGAAAAGCAGGAGGTGTTTGGATAGCACGAGAGCCGAGGAATATGACATAGGTAGGGAGAACGAAAATACTCACGGAAGGGTGTGGTTATAGGCACGGACATCCTTTTCTTCGAATGTGACAAAAACGACTTTCTCTAAGTTCTGGCCATCCTCGCTGTCCATGAACGTTCTGACGGTATCGCATGCAACATCGGCGGCATCGAGACTTGGGTAACCATATACACCGGTGCTGACAGCGCTGAACGCGATGGTCTTGAGGTTGTGCTGAACAGCGAGCTGTAAGCTGGATCGGTAGCAACCTCGAAGGGCAGCCTCGCTCTCCGCGTCACGGTTGGCTCGGTAGATGGGGCCAACAGTATGTATGACCTTCTTACAGGGAAGATTGTACGCCGAGGTGATTTTAGATTCTCCTGTAGGGCAGCCTCCGAGAGTGCGACATTCGGCGAGTAGGCCACGACCAGCAGCGCGATGGATGGCACCGTCAACGCCCCCGCCACCAAGTAGAGACTCGTTGGCGGCATTTACGATAGCATCGACGTCTACCTTGGTGATATCACCACGGTATACGCCGATATGATCATTATGCACCGAGGATGCACCCTCAAGGGGAGCTGACCTAGAAGCATCTAGCTTGTTGAGCTTGTAAAGGAGGGTGAGGGAGGGGATGTCGGTCCAATGAATGGGAGTCATCCTAGCGGCTGTTCGAAGCATTCGGCAGCAGGAGTGCGGAGCTTTGGGATGAATACCAGCAAGATATTCCGTCGTGGGCACCGTTGGATTAGGGAACGAAATTAGTTGCAGAGTACCAGTTGGAGGTGAAACAAGGTTTACCGCACCAGTGACGTATGCTTATCGAGACGCTATCTTATCGATAAATAAACTCACCTTGCCTCGCCTCTACCTACCTTAGGTACCTATATGCTGATAGTTACATATATGGTCTGAATGGGGTTTCATAACAAATGGTATAATCATATACATCCTTCCTATTGTAAATGACAACTGTTGTCGCGGTATATACTAGGAACTTGGTAGGTTAGTGACAACCATTTCCGGATGCGATCGTGGTGGGTGGTGGCTTTGTACTCAAATCTTGGATCCTGGACCTTAGATCTCAGATCTCAGATGAAAGTCAAAACCTTAACCTAGATGACCTCGCTTGTTGCCGCGGCACTGCAACATTCACGTCCAAGACAACCTCCAGATGGCTGCACCAAGCTCAAGCCAAGACCAGGCTACGGCAAGCCAAGATCAAACCGAAGCTGTAGACGAATTCGAGGGCAGACTGGTCGTGCGATATCTCAATGGTAGGACAGCACTGATTAATTGCACAGAGGTCGGCGGCTACGACACATTTTTTCCAAAGATCGATTCTATACCGCTGGATCCCGCGGACCCCTTGTCGCCGGTGGCTTCGGTGTTCGGTCCATCTACTGATCCCTTTTGGCGTCTCTGGCAAGATGACGGTGCCCACTCTTCTCTTGCTCCCGAATTCCCCTCTGCCAACGACCAATCCCTCCTTGCAGTACCTAGACCAGACAATATTCATCTAGATAGACTGTTTTATGGAGAGAGATTTCAGGTTCAGGGTGGGAACATAGGCGTCAAATCTTGGCAACTACCCGCCCTGACCGAAACGCTTACCTTCGGCGCATCTACAAACGGCGGTAACCCAGCCGCTGGTAGTCGATATCAAGAATGGGTAGCCTTCCGTGACCAAGCCGTCAAGATAAACCGGGACGAGTGGTTATCCTGCTTTAAGGCCAGCCATTGGTTTGACCTGAGATTGGATCTCCTCAGCTCGCTACGTAATCCGACGCCTGGCCTCGGCAAGCGATACTTACCTTACGGCGATAAGACATGGTTTAGTATGGATAACGAAGCTGTGGCATTCAATATTGACTTGGCGTTAGAACTAGCCTCTCGCGTTCTTCGTCAGCTATGCGCTGACCAGAATGAGTGGTTCGTACCTTACCAAGCCTGTTGGACCAAGTCCCAACCTTGTCCTTGTCCTTGATCTCTTAGTGTTTTACACTGCTGACTAAATCTTGACAAAGGCTTGATGCAATTCTGTTTGCGGCTTTCGTACCTTGCGGACGGGATCCAGCGTACAGATTCGATGAGGAATACCAAGACGAAGTGTACCGACTGCGATCTCGTCCTGTAGGCGAACGGGCAACCGCCGACGAGCTCTGGTCTGCGATAGAGAATTTGACAGGCGAACATGTCTACTTCGGCTTCACTGGCCCAAACGTTTATGGTGGCAACCATGGGGTCACTAGACCTTCCGAACTTGATTATATGGACACAGTAATAACTCTGGACACCGAGGGACTACGTCCATTATTTGAGATGGACTCAACAGTGGCCGAGAGATGCACATCATTATTGCACTTGTCTAGCACAGTATGTCCCATATTCTCTAGTAATACGGCATCAAGCACTAACATAATCCTCTAGATACTGCACGAGATGGCGGTAAGCCTTCCTTTCCTTCTTCCTCTTTAATAAAAACTTTCCACCTCCTGGATCACAGCTAAACCTAGCAACTAGCACTCCATCAATTTTTGCAGATCCAAGCCCTTGGAAATATATGATGAACCGGTCAGATATACTTACACTCTATATTGTTTGGATATGTTCGTAAACTTATACTTTATCCAGTATTACAACAAGGAATGGATCAGCGAACTGGGGTACTCATTCGAGAACGCAATTTGGGGAGGAGCACTATTCAAACGTCCGGGTCCCAACTATTTTAGAGGAAGAAAGAGCGGTTATAACTCTCACCTCGTTCTTACGGATTTTCCTGGATTGTTCGTATCACGTGTCGTGGATACTAATGTAATTGAAAGGAATGGGTACGATGAAGCTTTCGAGGAGGATTACGATTGTTTTATAATTCCTACGTTTTGGGTCACTACCTGTATGTCATATTCTTTTGTTGCCAGCGGGTTTAGCTGAAGCATTTTACCCGGAAACCCATCCACAATCCTCAACGCTCCCGAGAATATATTGCTAACAGTAGGTGTCCAGTGCTTTGTGAGAGATTCTGGACCGACGTTGTAGCTTCGCGGGGAAGTGCTGCCTTTCGACCACCAAGGATCATCAGCAGTCGAGTCTTATTATCAAATTGGGGGCATGCATTCCCTACTTCTGCTCACTTTTATAAACCACCGAGCTTTTCAGTCCCAGAGTTAGAAGGAGAATGCAAAAGATTCTTCGAAAGATGGGAAATCAATAATGTCCGTATGTGGACGAAGAGGTCTGAGTGGTATGACGAAGAGTATGCTTCATGGCAACTTCTACCATGGAGCGACAGAACAATCAGGAAACTATTCAATAAGTTTTCACATTTCCACACAACACGGAACTTGTTTCAATGCCGCGCATTAGAATGTCAATACTATAAGATGGAGGAGATTATAGAGAATCTCAAAGAATCTACGCCGCATATATATGCAATGGAATTTATAGTAAAGTTACTCAGTAAGCGATCTTTTAGCCTATTTTAGTCGATCGTCAAACCCACCAGAAATAACAGTTGCTAACATAGGAGGCTCCTCTAGTGTACGCAATCCCTCTAAATTCATTTCATATCAGCATATCTTCACAACCCATGAACATTTCAGTCCTAAAACCCTATGTTACTAACCAATAACCCACTGTATCATTGCAGGTCTTGTTCATGTACGTTGATTAATATTCGCTTTTATCCTCCTAGTCCGTCAATCCTGCCTCTTGGATACATTTCCAAACGCCGTATTGAGACGAAAGGGAGTTGTATCAACTAACTTCCCAATCTCTAGTACCTTGGTATATACCAGCTAGTGCCCCACCCTCAGAAGAAAGACAAGGCCTTCTGTGGCCATCCTCTTCTGCTCTGGAATGGTTCAATAGCAATGCCACCAAAGACGAGGTAGCCATAGCAGTCACGGATTCAGACCCTCCGACTGTGAGATATCCAGTAGGATATTACACGTCGAGGTTTGGTACTCAGCTAAAGTGCTTGGACTTTGTTCATAGCATGATTAAACGCGTTGAATATACTCAAGGCGGTCCAATGTCTCTATCCCTTCTCTCCTTTCTGTGGGTTCATTCAAGTGCATAACTGATGGTTTTATATTTAGATCATGGTTGAAAGCCATTGACAAGTGCTATACACAGATGCGGGCTGACCGCGAGGCCAACCCAGACATAAATAGCTGGGCGAGCTTCGATTTTACCGTCCCGCCCTACGAACAAAGTTGGGTGAGAGCAGTGCGCTATGGCGGATATCTCGCCTACGGTGATCAAGCTGTATACACTAATTACGCTCTTGATTGGCGTGATGGGACACAGGGGTCTTCTCTTTTCATCTCCCCCCCAAATAGTCCTCGTCCACTTGGTGGTGGTTTTCCTCCTCCGGGTGGCCCCCCTCCCGGTCCTTCTCCTCCTCCGGATGGCTCCCCTCCCGGTGATCCTCCTTCGGCAAGTGGTCCTCCTTCGGGTGGTTCTGTTGTAGCGACTAAGATGGTGAGCTCTGGTGTGAAATATCCACTTACGCTTCAAAAGAGGCCTTATCCTCGGTATTTCTTTATCAGCCATGTAGCCAACCACAGGAGGTTAGATAATGCGTGGATAGTTGAGCCAGACAATAACTTCGGATTCGACGTTTTCAGAATAACAAGTGAGTCAGCCATGAATCCTCTCCCGGCGGCAGGATTTACCGACTGACTATGTGGTGTTCAGATCTCCTGAAGGAACTTGGTACTACAGAGAATGACTATCGTGAGATAGTGATTACTGGACCGCAAGGACCTACCCTTGCGCACGGGGACCGAAGAGCGGAAGTTATTCGTGCGAGGCTCAGTGGAATAAAGCCAATTGGGAAACTTATCCTCATGAAACGTGCCGAGGAGGTTGCGGAGTGCAATGGTCGGAACGGGCAGTCTGCGTGCGTTAGTGTCGGACGACAAATTTACGATATCACAAGTACGTATGAAGCAAGCAATCCTTAAACGCACTCAGTATTTGCTGACCTAGCGGGAGACTTTCCTTTCCAACTTACCGACTACCGTCTGGGTCTCCCGCAGAGTGCCGGCGGCCCCGTACCTACAGCTATCTTAAAATCTCAAACTAGGTCTAGCGAACTATTGAATCGTCTTGACACGTACCTCTGTGCATACCTCGAGGTACCGCAGCCCGCGCAGCATATGCAATATTATACTCCCAGAAAGTTACGGTGGCATGACAACCCCGATCTTGGGATCTACATAGCCGTAAATAATGTAGTCTTCGATATCACTAGTAAGCCACCCCCTCCTGAAAGCCGTATAGCTACCAAGGTAAATTATACCCGGTATTAAAACTTATATAGCCTACATACGCTTTCATCCTGGCGGAAACCGCTTGTTACTTCAGCATACCGGGCGCGACGCTACTCAGGCCTTTCACAAATATCACGACACCGACATATTAAAGGTTAACAAAACCTATCTTAATGAACCACTCAATTATCAACGTGGACTAACTCCTGTGCCTAGTTTTACGAGAATATGAAAGTCGGGTACCTCGTTCCCGAAATTGAAATAAAGGACATGGATAGGAATCACGTTGCGGTTCATGAATGGGTATACGACATATCCGGTCAGTACTTCTTAAGATACTAGAAGGCCTCTCACTAAAGGCTGACTTTCTGACAGCACTTGTGAATGAAAACCCGAGTCTATACAAGACTCTCCGTAACTGTTGTGCTATGGATACCACCGCCGCATTAAGTGGTAGCGATAGCGTTGCTAGCGCTTTAGCCACTTTATCCATCCTGTGGAAAAGCCTTATCTGTGCAGGACTTGCCAAAACCGACCTACCTGATTTCCCAAGCGGTGAGCTGAAGAATTACGACAATCATCGTACCTCGAGAGGCGCCTTCGTTGTTGTTAATGGTTATGTCTATAACACTACACGTACGTTTACCTCGGCGAGTTCTCTGACTTCTTGAAAAGATTAGGTAGCTTACTCATCCTTAGATCTTATGCGGTATCCTAATCTATATGAACGGACGTTAGGACCCAATTGGGCGGGACGTGAAATAACCATCACTGGTCTTGGCGAGTGGGTAGCAACGAATTTCGAAGCTCGTCGCATTGCTAGGCTTGTTGAAGGACCAGCATGGGAGAGGCCGAATGTTAACATTGACCCGGACGAAGCCTACGCAGCCCGAAGAGCTGGTCCCCACGATCTGACTTGATCGTCGGATGGCTATTTTAATTGATTATAACTCTTAGCAAGTCTTGGAATAAACTTTGAGTCGTTTGTCTCATGATACATAGAAGCTCACTGGAAATGAATTTTTCTTCGGCTAAACAAACGGTTATTAGTTGTTAAATCGTTACGCTTTATAATAAGAACGCGCAGTCATTTCTTATAATATCTTTAGTAGTTATATTGGCATGCTTCTGACGGAATTTAAAACTAACTGCCTTAGGTACCTAGGTATATAACACTACTTTACGCCCCCTTGACTTCATATATCTATTAGTTTATACCCAGAGTGAGTCGTAGTTATATTCGTGGCCAATGGGAGGTGGAATATCACATTGGCTTGGATATACTCATGCTCCGCGACTGCTCTTTATAAACCCTTCTCGAACCTCGGATGCAGTTGTGACGTATCCTCTAAACATTTCATACTTACCCTACCGTTTAATCGTGCAAGCCCTCGACAGGGTCAGCACAAGCGTCAGAAAGACGGTGGCAACGAATTACGCGTCGATCGCCACGACTGCAGTTCTCATTATGCACCCAGATGTGCTCAAGCCAGCAAGGACAGCTGCTTTTATCCCATTTCTGCTATAATAAGTCATTCAAGCCATAGTATGAATATCCAGGAGGAGTAATGCAGTTGTAGAAGGTCCGTGATAACCTAGCACAGTTTTGTCCGCGGAATTCAGTATAGCTGCGAGTATTGAGCTGTTGGTCCTGGCGGGTTGATAAAGGCCACCGATGAGGAGACAAGCGAAAGCCCTCACAGACGGGAGACTTCCTTAGCGAACCGCTTGATATTTTCCCATAGCTGCAAGAAAAGCTCCTTGATAAATTGTACCAGGTCAAAGTCGGGCTTCCAGACGATCTGAATATTAATCGTTTCGCCCCAGACTATACCTTCAATGGTTGCCGTCAACGGGGGACTGCTCTCGTCTGCATGAACAAGGCTGCGTACGGATCCCGAGAACTCAATTTTGGTGATGTTGAACAGCTTCCCGGCATGGTCGGCGGCCCACTGCGCCATGTCGAGCCCTATATTGACAGCGCCTTCGGCAACCTCGACGGCATGTCGCGCCAAATTCAACTCGCTGGTGTTATCTTGGGCGAACTTGAGCGCCTTCTCGGCGGCATCGAATGCAATGAACTCGCCACACTCAGCAAGACTGTCGACCGTCGACTGAGCGCCAGCAATGATGCCTTGGGCCGCCGCCTCCCCTTTTTGTAGGGCATCTCGCGCTACATCGAAGACATGCAGCTCATCACTGGCATGCTCAGCTGCGTGTAGTGCATCAATAGCTACCTGGATGACGGCGCTCTGGGCCTCGCCGACCTCTTCGAGTCCCGCCTTCGTTAAGTTCAACGCCTCCGTCTTCGCGATCCTAACTCCCTCAAGCGACAACTCAGCAGCCCCAATGGCACCTTCGGCGGCCACGAAACCCGTGCCGTGCACCACAGCCTCGGCAGCAAAGAAAACACCTCGCACTACTTGTAAGGCAGCCGTCGCCCCGGCCTGCGCCGCCACCAGGCCGGCCTTCTCGGCGAGCAGTGGTGGGCAGTTATACCAAGGCTCATCGTCAATGCGACGATTTATGTGATCAATGTCGCGATCGAGGTCATCGACTCGGCGCTGGGCGCCCTCGACCTCGTACCGCGCGGATTCGAGATCCCGCTCCGCGCTGCCGAAGCCGTTTTCGAACTCCCAGCGCACATGCTGCAGCGCGGACTGCGCGTCGCGAATCGCGTTGTCGCTATCGCGCTGCGCCTCGTCGACTTCGCGCTCGGCATCGTTGATGGCCGCCGCGGCGTTTGCCCGGCTCCGCTCCAGCTCGGCCGTCTTCTCCGCAATCAGCCCCTTGAAGGAGCGCTCGGCCTCGTCCACCTTGATTTGCAGGTCTCGCCGGATACGCGTCGCCTCTTCATGTGCCGAGTCGAAACCGGCGTCTATGTCAGCTTTCTTCTTATGCCATTTGGCGCGGGAAGCTTCGAGTTCATCAATGGCCGATTGGCAGGCTGCCTTGAAGGCTGCTTCTTTATCTTCCATGTCCTTCTTAACGTCGTCGAAACCGTGCTTCATTGCGTCCCGGGCGGCTATGATTTGTTGGTCTAGCTGCGTCACGACGTGGTCGATGATATGTTGTTCCATAAGTCCGCGGACCTCGAAGTCGGCAGTCGCCCAGGATTTGATGTCCTTGATGTTGATCTTGCCGCTGAGCTTTGCTTCTAGTTGTAGAACGAAGAGGTCTGATAGCCGCATGTCGACAGCAAAATCAAACTTAGTCTCCGGGTACAGTCCGGCTTCGAGATGCAGCGCCGCTGATAGGCCCCATATCTCGATCGCGCCATCGATCAGCACGAGTTGCTTTTCGGCCGACATCTCTATGTCTACGATCGGGTCTGCTTTCGTGGCACCTTTCACTGTGAGAGGTCCGACGCTAAATTGTTCGATGGTCGCCATAAGTTTAATCTTGCTTCCGACAGTGCACTCGAATTGCGCTCGTTTACCAAAAAGCGTCATGACGCCCTTCAACGAAGCGCCGGCGGGATAGTAAGTCAGACCTACCGAAGTTCCCGTAGACAGGTAAAGCTGAACATCGTCGAAGTGTACAAAGTCGTCGGGCAGCGGAAAGTCCCGGTCGGCCACCAGCGAGGCGAAGTTGACCAAGTCCACCACGCCAAGGTCCTTGATTTGTGCCGACAGAAGCTGCTCTTTGGGGTTTTGGCTGACTTTCATAGCCACGCCGGCCAGCTTCGAGCCAACAGCCAACTCACCCGCGAAGCCAATGACACCAGGAGTGCCCGTGGCGAAGAAGGTCTGGTATACGATGCCAAATTCCAATGCGCACTTGCGGATGACAACTTTATCGCCCATGTTGCAGGGGTTGGTCCAGTCGTTCAGCATCTGTGCGTAGGCACTGGCCGCTGACGTGCTCGCCTTAAGTCCCATTGACAGCTGTAGCGGATCTTTCTGCGTGTCGACTTCCATGTTGAGGATGGCCTTGATGACGAGCTGGACATCATCTCCTATCTGGATCTCGATCTCGATAGGGCCTGTATAGACACTCTCGCTGAATGTCATCGTTCTATCGGCAGGGAGCGTGATGCTCAGGGCGAAGTTACCGCCTGGCACGTACATCGCGCGGAGAACCATTCCCTTGACGCTGCCTCTCATCAAGCTTTCTAGCTCGGGTATTCCTTCTATAGCGGCACAGAACTGGAAGCCCTTACGAACAGGATACTGAAGGCCCGGATACGATCCCGAAGGTGCTTCGTGGTTCGACGCGATAAGCGCGAGGCGTTGGAGCGAGATGTCGAGAAATGTTCCTTTTAATTCGGGAACCATGCGGCTGGTGCATACATCACCCTCCACATCACCGTAGATAGTCCATCCCACGCTACCATCTTCTTTCAACTTTTCGAGGTAGAGCCCGACTTTGACCTCGATACCACCGAAACAGGCGTCACCGTAGATTGAAAAGCGGGATGTGCGGGCGCCTTCAGATTTGCTGGCAATGAAGACATCGAACCCGGCCGCCTTGATGACCAGCTCGTCGAACTCGAGATCGCCGACCAGGCCACTGACGCCGATACCATCCTTGGAGAGCGTTAAGCAGCCACTGGCAGAGGTATGTCCGTTGATGGTCACCTGGCCGCGCAGCTCGATACCTTTTTCTGAGACGCGAAGTACCATGGCGTTGAAGTTTACGTCGTAACCAAACACGCCAAGTTCGTAACCGACGAGCTCGGTGAAGACTTCGCCGAGTTCATGAAGAGTGAGATTACCAACATAGGCTTCGATCGAAAAATGCTCTTTATTTGTAAAACATCGTCAGTTTTACTGGTTGAATATGGCCATGGATGTGAGAACTCACCTTTACTGTAAGATCCTCGGATGCCGAGCTTCGTCTTTCGAAGTTCAAAAGCAGCTTCAATGTCAAACGACAGGTTGCTTAGCCCCGGATTCTGGGAGTTGATCATAGCTTGGAGCATGACCTCCGACAGCTTCAATCCCTTTACGCCAAAGACGTCGGTCCACTCATCGTCTGTAAGACGCAACGCCAGCATCCAAGACTTGTACTCCTTGCGCAGGCAGTATTCAGCCTGCAGAGGGATGGCCGTACCAGGCACATTGACGTTCACCAGGCCGAGAAACCCATACCCAAAGCGCCAGGACGCCTTCTGCTCATACATATCATACTCTTGGTGAGCGGTTAGCTCCAAGCCTATCTCCCTAAACTCGAGGATATCCAGCACGTTGACGGAGATATGCTCGAGCGTGCTCCTGAGTATCAAACTTGCGGGCTGGTCAACCTTGTCGTAAGTCCTCGTGCTTCCGAGCCAGGCCATAACGTGCAGCGAAGGGTGTTCCTGCCTAAAGAAATCTCGCATGAAATCGGAGACAGGTTGCAGGACCCCTTGGAAGGCGATATCTGTTTCAAGATACATCCCCTTTTGTCGAATTGTCCTCGCTCTACCGCGAGAGGTCCTATGCTGCCATCCGAGTATCATGTTATTGAGACGGATCATGTCCCATTCACTACCTTCCAGACTTGGTATGAAAGTTCCTAAAGAGATCTGCTCAGTTTTGGCCAGCTTAACTATCTCGGTATAGGGGTGTAGCTCGTCGCTGACATGGTGGTACATGTAGAGCTGGGCGGGAACGAGACCAAAGAGCTTCAAATCGCCGACCCAGGCAAAGTTAGCAGGTGAATCATGCGCCGCCTCGGCCTGCTGAGCTGCCACATCGGATTGGTATCTGGTCGGGTCCTTTCCAGTGTTGGTAGTGGCCTGCTCGAAGGGATCGGCTTTCGTGGCCGTGTCTAGAGCAGGCGTTGGGTCTGGTGTTGGCAGGCCAAATTGAGGTTGAGGCCTCGGGATAATAATCTCATGGCCATGCTCATCGATGGAGATTAGCTTGAGATTTGCGATCTTCATGTGGTCGACCTCCATGTACGGAGGTGGCTGGTCAAAGACAGGCTCAACGTCTGTGTCCGACCCATAATCTGACTGGTAATCCGGAGAAGGATCTTCATTTTCGACATCGATAGAAAACTTCCTAATCTTGGTATCTCTCTCGTCTACTAGGGCGTCCTCAGATAAAAGCCGTTGCCGTTTAAGCGAAGGAATTTCGTCACCATCTATGAGCCGGGAGGTCGTCAGGGGCCTTTTTGCATCCTCTTGGTATGAAAGAGAGCGCTGGCGCTTCAATGGGGCGCTTTTGACACGGTCGACGGTCATGGTTAACAGATTTCAAAGAGACGAAACGAGGTCTCTAAGAATCTAGGGGTGATTGAAACACGACCTCTGCGACTAACCCTTCGTACGATCGTGGTATACGTCTTATACAACCCTTTTATAAAATCAATTACAGATCCAGGAAGACAGCGTGCGCCCATGATAGACCTCGCGAAGCATCGGGGAATTTCCTCCCGCTCCCTCCATGTTGGCAAAACACACCGACGAGATCTCGCCGCGCAATCAAGCACCCATGAATTCAGCTCAGCGGCTTCGCCGCACGGCCGTACCGTTTCCGATAACATATGTTACCCAGATAAGGATGTTCACCGTTGGCTATTGACGGCGTGATCATGTCTTGTGGGTGGGATTCTACACGATTGGCGTTATCCGACAGTCGAAAGTTACACTATCGACCGCCCACGCGAGTTGTGGGGAGCTGAACCGGACCTATCCGCCGGTCTAGCCTCTACAGGTCTACCCTGAATCGATGTGGATAATATAGATCGTTCTGGTACGTCTCGAAGACAAATAATATTGGAGTCCTCTGCGATTTCGCGCGTTCTAGATCTAAATCCACGTTACCGGGAGTTGGCCTAGGTCCACAAGCCCGCGTGGTGTATCAGATCAAGATAGACATCCTAAATTTAGGCAATAGGATGGACTTGCGACGGTCTAGCCTCTATTGCACGGAGCTATACGCAGTCAGCAGCACTGAAGTAGTGATGCTTTTCATTCGGTGATGTAGTTATATAACACTGTAGCTAGGCCACATTCTCTCTCCTTACAGGAACCACAGGGCTAATCCTTCTTCATGTGAACCTTTCTTCCTCTTCTTAGGCATTCCAATTAAAAGATTACCTACCTAGCTTTCCTTCGTATATAAGCCATGCAAGCAGCAGCAGTACCGGCCAATAATTCGCCATGGCAGAAGATTCGCATGAAGAACAAGAGGGTCATATGGTCTCTCGCGGGCAATGTCACCACCGACAACGAAACCTGGCGATATGCGCCAGCTGCTGCAGGCTCACTATATATTAAGTGTCCTTCCAAGGCCAGGAGCCTGGTAACGCTCTTTGGAGAAAACTTCAAGGGGGCCAAGAGAAAGGACGTCTACGTCTCCGTTCTTGTTCTTTTAGACATGAGCACGAAGCTGTACACAAAGAAGCAACGGGGTGTTTCTCGGTAAGCTTGGAAATATCCCGTCACCTCCGTCTGTATTAATATCCAAGGTAAAAAGCTGACGCTGTCCGTATATGAATAGGGGTCTGGTAGCCCGTGAAGTGCCTCCGGGCACCACCGACGAATTCTTAAACAAATTGAAGGCTATTAAAGAAATTGACGATCTCCCTTGGGGTGGCCTCGAGTTCCCCGTCAGGCTTGCAGATGGCTCAGTATCACAAGCCGCAGAACATGCGAAGACTAAGACGCAAAAGGGCGCAGCTGCCTGGGATACGCTGCGCAGGTACTACATCAGCGAGCGCAAGCCCTTTTCTCTCAGACCCACGCGCCATTTGAATTTTAACCTTAAGTATCACCTAATCGTCGAGCTCATCAAGTCGCGGCGTGCGATGCTGAGCGCGAGGTCGTCGGATAACTGGGATGATGCCATGACTTGGTTTCAGCTGCGTATTGATGGCGTGAACGCGGCGCGGAAGGTGGGGACTGATAAGTGGACAATAGTGCAGAACGCAGAGCGGCTTGGTCAAGGCAGATGGAAATGCTTTGACCCGAGGACGAGGGGGTATATACCAGTGAGCTTGGTTCTTTAGGTGTGAAGGGAATCAGCTAATACGAGCGTGATGAAGGTTGCAACGGACCCTTTCGATCTTTACATCACCTACGTTCACAAGGATGACTGGAACTCCTACATGAAGAGCTTGGAGACGCCGCCCGGCGAAGGCCAGCAGCCTGTCTCAGTCGTCAGACAGTTTCCCAACAAGGAACACGAGGTCTTCAACGACCTCCTCAACGCGTTAGCCATGACAGATTACAACACAATGCGGCTAGCGGATCCCGCGAAGATCAAGACATCTTTTGGTTTGACTGATGCGGATCTGAACTACGCGACCAAGGTGCTCAACGAGAACAAGAATGTCAAGCACAAGAAGGATGTGGACCAGGAACACTTAACGAGATTGTGGAGCGGCATACTCGGTGTTTTCCACAACGCCAAGGTCAACGGCGTCTCCGCGTTCCTCAATAATCTCGACGCCGACAAAATGCAGAAGGCGGTAAGCAAGCGCACTGACGTGGCGAATCAGAAAGTTGTTATGGCCGACTACTCGGCGTCACAGGTGAGATCCTCCCCATGAAACTGGAATAAGAGCGGACAGAACTTGTAACTAACTGTACTCTCACCAGCTCGCTGCCGCGCTTGGCTGGGAGCAGTGTAAGCTCAAATCCTCGTCGTTTTCTCCTGCTGAAGTGAGTTCTACCATGATGTGAATAGGACATATTCCTTGATGCGATTAGCTATCTGACAATCTTTGTAACCCCTATAGTGGCTACACCTTTCTGCTTTTTCAAATGGCGGGCTCGGAAGTATGGGCGAATACCACTCGAGTCAAACGCCAGGGAACCTAGTGTTCGGCACATCCGAGGCCAATTCGGTAATGACGCGGTAAGAACCTACTGAGCACCCACCGACGTTTTTGTTTTATTTTTTATTTCTTATTTCATGGTTTCTTTTTGCACCCAACCCTTTGAGTGTATATGTGTGTGCCTCCCATTCTAATATGGAATCAACAAACCAGACACGAAATGGCATGGCAGAGACTCATCCAAGCAGAACAAGAAATCATGGACTGCAACCGCGCCTGGGGCGACTCTAACATGGACAACCCTTCAGCGAGTCTTCAGATGGCCCTCAACGAGCCCAACAAGAAAATATGGTACGATTTCAAGGACGACAGCGGGAGATACTACCAGAAATGGATGATCTTACCGCGCGAAACATACGAGCGGATTGACGCAGACCCTCTTAACATTGATGTCAACTCCCCGATAATCACCCAGGTTCCCGGCGACACGGGCACCACAATCGATCAGATGGTACTACTAACACATTGGTACCCCTTCCTGGCATACTCGATCCGCTACCAGATATCCCTGGACACCTTCTCGTATATCCTCAGGGAAGAGAGAGCAGAGAGTCTTGTCCGGTTCTTCCCCTTCCAGCGTTCGTGGTTCCACAAGGCAGAGTCAAACCTCGATGATGCCGTGTTCAAAGAGTTGGAGAGGGCTGCCTGGGACGAGCTTGCCTACATCATCAGCGACAGGCTAGAGCTGGATGAGAAGTCATACATGGAAAGCAAAGGTCCACTTATGACTGATAGCATCAAAGCCAGGATGAAGCTCGATAAAGAACAGCGACAGAATATCGACGTGAATGCGGAGGGAACTCTGAAGAGGAGGGCCGAAGCTCTACTCCACGACGAGGACAAGAATACGACGGATCGTTATTCTAGAAAACAGCAGCCAGACAAGATTCCGAACCCAAGGAATCGGGAAAAGATAGAAAGGAAGCTAAAAGAGAAGCAGGATAAGGAAAATGCGAGAGATGACGATGGAGATATTAATATGGTATTTGGTGACGAGCCGTCAGACGAGGACGAATCCGGCGACGATAATAACGACGAAGACGAGTTTATTTAGTATTCCATATAGGGACGTACTGTTACTACAGTTCGGGCGATATTTCAAAGTGGTCAAGTTTTATATAAAATAGCAAGTCCCTATGCAGTTTTGCCTTGCAGACATTAAGGGTAAAGATATCGTCTCGCGACTATGTTCCTTACCTGGTAAGCAAAATAACACATTAACACGGCAAGATACACGCTACCTGTTTGTCTGTTCATTATATCCCTTATATCTGCGAGTAACGTGCAACATCGTACACAGGATACCTTGAGTAGGTCGTATCCGGCACGAAACGGATCATATCCGCAAGACTACCCGTATCTTTAATCTTACGGACGTGAAGGATCTCCGTGCCTCCATAAATACCGAACTGGTATCGGCCCCCCTCGTCCGCCCTATTAATAGCGTAGCTGGTAGCATTGACGCTAAGTTCAAGTAAAGTTGCAGCTGATTAACCGGCAATACTACCGTGCCTCTGGATATTGGGGAAGTGGGGAAAAGGGGGGAGATCGACCCTTGGAGGTCTGCTGGCCATTGGAGCAACAGGGGAATCATCCAAGGAACCGTCCAGTACTCGTGGCAATAATGTGTGCTAGAACATACAGGCTCTGTAACGGCATATGCAATTTGACAGCCAGAACAATGTGAGTTTCATGCAGGAGAAGGCAAGGCCGTCATCATGCATTGCGCGCATGGGTGGCATCTTCTTAAGTCTGGGCTTCGCACCTCTATACAACGGAGCAGGTCCCTATATACCAGTCTGTTACCTTATACATCATTTCAGCAGCTTCTGAACAGGAATATTCAGTATGTCGGTAGATCATGAGAAAACTTGGGTCTTGAAAGACCACTGGAAAGCGATGCTTGCGATGACCCTCGTGTCATCGTCCGCGTTCCAATATGGCCTTGATTTCGGTATCATTGGTTCTCTTCAGGTGAGTCCCGTGCCAAGGATATCTTAGGACTTGTTTCGACTAACACGGCTGTCCTGTTACTATAGGCCATGGTCCCCTTTTTACAGGTGAGAGGAATTCTCTAGGCGAAACTGCGTCGAGTTTTACTCATGCCTTCTAAGGTCTTCGGTGTGAAAGACTCATCAACCGCGCTTGGGTACAACATTCCTTCCGACCGACAGCAACTGATCGCGAGCTTGATGGTCCTGGGTGCTTTCGTCTCGTCTGCTTCGGCTGGATTTACCGCCAAGTGGATAGGTCGAAAACTGTCTCTATGGATAGCCTGCGTTGGAGTGTTTGTCTCGACGGCTCTCATGCAGGTGACAACTGATATAGGAGGATTATACGCAGGAAGACTCATCATTGGGCTCGCGAATGGAATTTTGATGACACACTCACAACTTTATGGTATGTCCTCTTAGACTGACTTGGCCACCACTTATTTACCCCTACTTGTATGTGCTTAGTACTGACTAGAGCATTAGTAAGTCTCAACCTAAGTATTTTGCCATCTGCGAATCGAACATAGGAGAAAAGTTATGAAACATTTCTTATGTCTAAAGTCCCAAAAGGCTAGGTAGTAAAAGACTAGGCATCATAAGATTCTAACATTTAGTAGATACAGGTACGCTCGATGGGCATTGGCTGACTTCCCCCACCGATGACTTACTTGTCGATTTAGGAGAGTGTCCCCAGTCGGTACAGAGGTTTGGGGATTTCATTCCTTGCATACTGGATTTCATTCGGTAGGGTCTCACCGTCTATGGTTCCGACAGTTTAATTCCCTGACCGCTTTGTAGGATCCCTTATTGGAACTATTGTGGATAACTTCGCGGCGAAGATTCCTAGCAAGAACGCCTACATCATTCCATTAGGTATAGTCCATATCGTGCCCGGCATCCTGGCCATTGGGCTTTTCTTCATTCCGGAATCGCCCCGGTGGCTTGCGGCAAAGGGAAATTTCGAAAAGGCTGAACGGTCTCTCCTCCGGCTTCGACCCAAGGACTGGCCCGTCGCCCAAGAGTTGGAGGAAATGAGGACGACACTGGAAGCTGAGGCTCAGCTTCAATCGAGTGTTGGATACCTGGAATTGTTCAGGAACGCGGTTGATCGACGTCGAACCACAGTTGCCGTTTGCGCCCTAACAAGCCAGGCCGCATCTGGTGCCATGTTTGTCATATGTTCGTGCCACTTGTAGCTGTTACCTTGTCCCCTTGACTAAGTGGCGATAGCATACGGAACGTATTTCTTTGAGATGGCGAACGTCGGGAATGCGTTCGAAAACTCTTGCATCCTTACCGGGGTCGGCGTAGCTGCGCTCCTTGCTACGGCACTTTTGATCACGAAGTTTGGACGGCGACGACTCATGATGATGGCGGGCTTTACGCTCTGCGCTATTTCCCAGCTGGTTATAGCGATAGTCTATACCATCCATCCCAACACTGAAAGTTCAGGTAAAGTTTTAGTCGGGTTAAGTGTTCTCTATATAATCGCATACAATAGCATGGTAGCGCCCTATGCTTGGCTTAGTGGGGGTGAACTCTCCTCACAGCGTCTGCGCTCGCATACTTTCGGTTTAGCAACGGGAATAGGATTCTTCTTTGCAGTAAGTTCCTAAGAGTACCTTTTATGAGACAGAGCTAACAATTCGAAGTGGCTTACCAGTACGTTCTGCATTTTGTGGTTGATACCACCTAACCTACCGGATACTTATATGTGATGACCAACGCTGAGCCAATCTAGCATTCACCGCCCCCTATTTCATCAACCCCGACTCGCTTAATTGGGGTCCTAAGTATGGATATATCTGGACAGGCGCATGTGTCGCTGCAGGCCTCTGGATCTTTTTCTTCCTGCCCGAAGTCAAGGACCGTACACTGGAAGAGATTGACGAAATGGTGAGTTCCCAATTTGCCCTCAGTACGGCATAGTCGAAGACGCTAACACCACTGAAAACAGTTTGAAGCTCGGATCCCAGCTCGGAATTTTCGCAAGTACCACTGTACGGGAACCCACGTTGTCCTTGCCGAGAAGTCCGCTGCGCAGCACGTCGAAGAAGGTGCCAGGAATGGGGAGTCGGCGGATGTGAAGGCTTGACGACTTGAAGGCTCGAAAACTCTCGCAACTGGAATGATCGGGCCTGTAAATGTCATAATAATGACATGGTATCGAACTAGGTGTGCAGAAACAAAAGTTTACAGTTATACGTTTTGGCTTTGAATCATACGACTCGAGATGCCTACGATGATTACCTAGTAAAAATCCAATAAGTCTGGTGTGCACAAAGTTGATGTAGCAAGAGAGGGCTGGCCATTTGACACTAAACCGCCAACCCGCCAAAATTCTAAAATACTAATTATATAAAACCGCCAGAATATAATATTAAAAAACAATATGCAAATTAAAATATTACTATATGAAATTTCTAAGAATTACTATCTAAAGCTTATTTATATTTTAATATATTTTTAAATTAAAAGCGATAAAATTTCATTAATATTTATAATTTAATAATTTTATAAAATTAATTATAAATTTTAAATAATTAATATTATTTAATTTTTAATTTAAATATAATTAAAATAAATTAAATTATATTTTTATATAGTATTTTTCTTAGAAATAATATTAAATTTAAAATTTTTTAAGAAAAAAAAATTATTATATAATTATTTTTTTAAAAATCATAAGATATAATTATATATAATTTAATATATATAATTTCTTATAAATAAATTATTAAAATTTATAAAAAAAAAATTTATTTAATTTAAAATTTTAATATTTTTTAATTAATATTAATTTTAAATTTATAAAAAAAATAATAAAAAAATTATTAAAATTTATATATTAAATATATAAATATATAATATATATAATTTAAAAGATATTATATAATTAAATTTCTATATAAATTTTTCTATATATAAATAATTTTATATTTAAATATTATATAATAATATAATTTAATTTATTTAAATTGTAATTAAATTAAAAATAATTATTATTAATTATTTAAAAATATATTTTAATTTTATAAAATTATTAGAATGTAAATTTCATAATTATAAATATGGTTTTATTATATCCGATTTAAAAATATATTAAAATGTAAATAAATTTTAAATAATAATTTTTAAAGATATAAATAAAAAGATTTTTATTTTATTATATTAAAAAATAATTTTATAAAATAATTATAAATTATTAATATTATTTTAATTTTATAATTTTTTATTATAATTTAAATTTTTTAAATATTTTTTTAATTATAAAAAAAAAAAAAAAAAAAAAGAAAAGAAAAAAAAAAAAGTAAATAAAAATTTATAAAGTATTTTAAAAAGGAATAATTTTTGCTAGTAAATCTAAATTTTCATTGATAAATTTTATAAATTTTAATTTAATTTTTAAATAAAATTTATTATTATTTTAAATTATAATATTAAGATTATTATTTTATATATTATTAATTAAATGAAATATAAATGATATAAATTCTAAGTTAATTATTAAAAAAAAAATTAATTAATATTATAAAATAAAAAAAGAATAATTAATATTATGATTTTAAAATATAATTTTTATATTATTAATTAATAAAAAAATTAATTATTTATAATATAATAAAAATTAAATCTTAGTATTATAATTATTTTTAATTAGTATTAATTGAAAATGCTTTTTTAATAAATTATTATTATAATTAAAATTATTATTATTAAAATTAAAATTATTAGAATTATTATTATTATTAATATTAAAATTATTATTATTATATTTATTATTATTATAATAATTAATTATAAATTAATAATAAATAAAATTTATAAAAATATTATTTAATATATTTATATTAAATTTAATAAAAATGAAATTAAATTTAAAATTTAAATTAAATAATAATTTAATATTTTTTTTTAAAAAAAAAGTAATATAATTTTTTTTAACTTAAATTTTATTAATAAGATTTTAAGAATATTTTATTTTAAGGTTTAAATTAATTTTCTATTCCATTTAATATTTATTTAATAATATTTTTTAAATATAAATATAATAATTTTCATTCGGAATAATTTAAATTATATAAAATTAAATTTTTTTTTTTTTAAATTTATAATTAATATATTTTTAACATTAAAAATAAATCATATAAAATAAATTCATTATAAATAATAATTAATTTTTAATTTAAATTAAATATATATATATTAAATAAATATATAAAATAAATGTTATAAATATTTAATATTTTTATATTTAAATTTTCTTTTATATTATTCTTATTATTTATAATTAATATATCTTAGGTATAATAATCTAATATATTTAAAGTATTTTAAATTAAAATTAAATTTAAAATTACATTTTAATTAATTAAAATAAATTATAATTATCATTAAAATTTAAAGATTATTTTTAAAAACTCTTAATATTTAAATAATAATATTATTAGATACATATAATTATTATAATAAATAATATTTAAAATAAAAATATTAAAAGAATTAAACTTAATGTAAAAATCATTTTCTAAAAATTTAATATTAATTATATAATTTAAAATAATATTATTATTAATGGATTATATATTACTAATATAATAAAAAATACAAAATTAATATTTTTATTTATATAAAATACTATTAATTAAAATTTTAATATAATAAATAAAATTAATTAAAATTATAAAATATAATATTTTATTATTATATTTTAATTTTAAATTATTATTTTATATATTACTAATTATAATATAAAAAATATAATAAAAAAATAAATATAAAATATTTTTATTTTAAAATATATATATTTAGAAAAAAAATAATATATTAAAATAATTAAAATAATAAATAAAAATTATTTCAAAAAACGTTATTTATTCTTAGTTTTATAAAAATAAAATGGAAATAAAATATTTTAAATTTATAATATATTAAAATATTTAAGGTTTTAAAAAATAAATAAATGTAAAAAAATAAATTATAATTAAATATATTTATTATTAATAGATTTAAATATTTTTAATAATAATTTATATTATATATATATTTATCTTAAATTTTTCTATATACCTAGGTATTTTTTAATGAAATCATAATTTTTAATATTATATAATTAATTAATATTATAATTATAATTATTTTTTTTTATTTAAATATAATAAAATAAAATTTTAATTAATAAAAAATTTAATATTTTTATAAATTATATTATAAAATCTTTTTAAATAAGTATTAAAATAAATTTAAAAGATTAATTTCTATTAATATTACCCTAAAAACTATAAATTTAATTTATTTAAAAAATTAATTTTTATTAATATTATTTTAAAAGTTATAAATTTAATTTATTTTAAATAAAATTTAATTTATAATTTTACATTTTTTATAATAATACCTAAGGGTTATATTTTTTATTTTATAATAATTTTCTTATATTATTTATTTTTAAATTATATTATTTATATTTTAATTATATTTAATGTAAATAAATTATAATAATAAATAAAATAATATATTATTTTTAAATAATAATATTAATTATATTATAATAATTAACTTATTATAAAATATTATTAAACTTATAATATTAATTCATATTAAATATTTAAATATAATAATATTTAAAATTAATTAAATTTTTAATTTTTATTATAATATATAAATTTATTTTTAATAAGTTTTAAAATTTATATTTATCTTATTAAATATATTATAATTATATTTAATTTTACTAATTTAAAAAATATAATAATAATAAATAAACTTATAAATAAATATAAAATTTTTATTTTAAAATTATTAAATGTTAATAAAATATATTTTATAATTTAAAATTAATTAGAAATTTAAATTAATTAATATTTTATATTAATTTATTAATATATTAATTAATATTATTAATTATATTAAGTAATAAATATAAAGTTATTTTGATTAATAAATTAATTAAATTAATTATTTCTTTAGGCGTTATAATTTAATATTTTTAAATATATAAATTTATTAATATATTATAAAATTTATTTTTTTTATTAATATATAATAATAGTATTTTTATTTATAATTATTAATTTTAAATAAAATTATAATGGGATAATTTAAGGATTTATGAAATATATATATTAATATTAAATATATAATTTAATTTATAATATAATTAATTTAATTATTATTAAATTATTTTTATTTTTATATTTTTTTTATTATAGGATTTTACTTAATTATTAAATTTCTTTTTTATAAATATTTAGATAAAATTAATGATTATAAAATTATAAATTTAAAAGTTTAATTATTTTATAATATAATAAAAAGTTTTATAATTTTAAATTAATATATTATTAATTTTAAATGATATTAATTTATTTTATATTAATTATTTTTATAAATATTAAAAAATTACATTAAAATAAATTTTATAATTAAAATTTTATAAATCGGTAAAAATCTAGCGCTAGATATTATAATTATAAATTAAAATAATAAAATAATTATTTTTATTTAAAAATTAAATTTATATTTATAATTATATTTTTATATTTTATAAATAATAATAATATAAAATTATGATTAAATATAATAACATTTAGAATTTAGAAAAAATTATAATAAAATTATATATTTTTTTAAATTATTTTAAAAAAAATTAAAAATTAAAATTAAATAAATAATTTTTTTATTAATTTTTTTTATTATATTATAATAAATTATTAAATAATCTTACTATTTTATTTATAATATATTTTAACGTTATTTAAATACATTTAAAAAAAAATAATTTATTATTTTTTTATATTTTATATTACTAAGAAAAAAAAATATTAGTTATTTATATATAAAATTATTAAGTTAAATAAAAGATTTTTTATTAAAATTATTAAAAAATATATCTAAAGGTATAAAATATTATAAATAATAAATATCATATAATTAATTTTATATTTTTTTTAAAATAAATAATATTTATATTTATAATAAAATAAAATTTAAATTTTATTTTATTATATTATTATTATATTTAATAATCTTATATTTTTTAAAAATATAATTTATATTATCCTTATTTAATATTTAATAATTTATAAATATAAATAAATATAATTTATAAAAAAAAAGAAAATTTAATATATATTATATATTATTTTTAATTTAAATATTTACTTATTAAATATTTATTTAATAAAATAATAAAATAAAAATTTAATATAATATAAAATAAAAATATTATATTTATCCTATTTATATTTATTTTATTTATTTTATAATAAATTTAAAATTAAATTTACATATTATAAATATATTATTATTTTAATTATTAAAATAAAAAATAAAATATCTATTTTTTTAATATAAATAATTATTAAAAAATATATTATTAGGTTAATTTTTAATTTAATTAAATTAGGAAAACCCAAAACCTAATAATTATAAAATTAATTTTAATATAACTTAAATTATTATAAATTTTCTAATTTATAATTTTATAAATATATATTAAAAAATAAAAATGTTATTTTATTATTTATATATATAAATTTAATAAAAAAAACTAAGATATATATTATAAATAAATAATTAATTTTAATTAAAAAAATATATTATAAAAAACCATTAATTTAAATTTAAAAATATAAAATATATTATTAGAATATTTTAAATAAATATATTTAATTTATATTAAAATAATATATAATTATTTTCTTAGTTATTATATATATTAATTTTCTTATAATTTTTATTATTTTTAAAATTTATTTATTATAAATAAAAAAAAATAAAATTCCATTCCTTATTAAAAATATAATAAATAATATTATAATATAATAAATAAATTAAATTTTATTTTTTTTATTTTAATTATATAATTATTTTTTAAATATATTAATTTTAAAAAATATTATAAAAATAAATATATTAATTATATTTAAAATAAATTAAATTTTTATATTTATAATAATAATATTTATAAATAATATATAAATATATTAATAATATTAGAAAAATTAAATTTATTAAATTTTTCTTAAGCTTAATATATTTAAAATAAATTAAATATTATTTTATAAATTATATAATAATAATAATAATATATAAAATAAAAAAATAATTAAATTTATTTAAATTATTTATTATAATAAAAATAAAATTTAATTAAAATTTAAATAAATTTAATAAAAAAAAATAAAAAAATTAAAATTAAATTATTTATTATAATATGATAAAATATATATTTAAAAAGAGTCTCCCTATTCGCACCCCCAAAAACTCCTATCGGGGGCGATAAGGCCTCATTTCTATCCAACAGGCTCGCAACCTAATAACTTCGCGAAATCAACCTCAATCTTTAGATAATTGGTATCATTGGAATGCTAATTGAATTACGCTTCAAATGAACCAGGTTGCATCACAATGCGATATCTTCTTCAGGGGTGGTATTGAATTCAAGATTTTTCAGGACAAAAAGGTCATCACATGACCACCTTCTTGGAGATCGTATGCTATATATTCAACCTTTCAACACACACAACTCCCTTATGAAAAATCGGAAAAACAAATAAAACATTCTATTCAACTTCTGATTTGAACGCCTTTTAAATGACACCACTCCCAGACTCTTGCAGTAAGAATCGGTGAAGCTATCAAGGTCTGAATATTAAGTATGTAAGTGTAAATGCGGCTCTAAGGTATCACATAATTGAATTCCCACCCCAAATTCATTAATTACAAGAAGCTTTATACCCAGATATCGCATGATAATGCAACCTGGTTCATTTAAATCGCAATTGAATTAGCAATTGATTGATCCTAATTATTAAGAAATTGAATTCGATTTCGTAAAGTTATTTGAGTGTAAGCCTGGTGGCTGTAAATGAGGTCTTATCGCCCCGATTTGAGGATGTACACGGCAGCCACCGTCGAGAAAAGATTGCGCATCCCACCAAATATTGCTAACATAGCCCTTTAAACAAATCAAATTAATATTAGTATTAATATCAATTATATATATAAAATTTATATCATTCTATTCGCCGTAAGCTATTTAACTTATTGATAATTTTTCTATTTTTTTTGAAATGTAATTTTATTAGATAAATTATATAGTTAAAAGTTATATATTAAATAATAATATTTTATATTTTTATTTATATATAATTATAATATCTTAAGCGTTATAATCATGCAAAAAAATATAATAAGAATTATTACTTTTAAATAATAATTTATTAATTTTTATTTAATTTTTAAAATTATTAATTATGATTATTTTATATATTAAATATAATATTATTATTTAAAATATACGCAATTTTTTCTCGATGGTAATTACACGGGTGTAAATAAAGGCCCGATAGGAGTTTTTGGGGGTGCGGATAGGGAAACTCTTTAAAAAATTATTATATTTTAAATTTAATTTTTATATTTATTTATAATTTTTAATTTTATTTTTTAATTTAATTTAATTTTTTAATTTAATTTTATTTTTTATATATTTTAATTAAAATAAATAATATAAATTATTTATTTATAATTTTAAAAAAAAAATAAATATATAAAATAATTTAATATATTTATTTATATTTTAATAATTATAAATAAATTTAATATTTTAATATAAAAAAATAAATATCACTTTGCTTTTTTAATAATTTTAGCGGAAAAAATATATTTAAATAAATTTAAATATTAATATTTATTTTATTTATTATTACTTTATTTTTAATAATTTAATAAAATTAAAATAAAATTTTATTATGAATAATATAATTATTAAAAGAAATAATATATTAAAAAATAAATAATAAAATAAAATATTTTAAAATTAAAATTTATATATATATTTTTTTTATTTTATTTTTTAAAAATATTAAATTAAAATATTTAAGCGGGTAATTTATAAAAATTTTAATAGAAAAGAAAATTATTTTTAATTTTATTATATGTAATTTTATTATTATTAAAATTAAATTAATTTAATATTTAATTAAATTTACGTTTTTAAAGAAAAAAATTAAATTTATATTTAAATTAAAAATATATAAAAATATAATTATTAAAATTTTTATTATTAAATAATTATATATTTTTATTATTAATATTTAATAATATATTTAATAATAAATTATTTTTCTTTATTAATTAATTATTTTAAAATGGGGTTAATTATTTTAAAAAAATTAAATATTAAATTGGTAATTTTTAAAGTATAATATCTTATAAACTAAAATTATCTAAATAAAATAAAGTGATAAAAAATAATTCTAATATTTTTTTAATTATATTTTTAATATTAAATAAAATTATTAAAATATTTAATTTTAATAATTTAATTAGTTTATATAAAATAATAAGTAATTTAAATAGAATTTTCTTTTTAATTATTATTAGATTTTATTATTATAGGGAAATTTTTAGTTAATTATATTTTAATTAAATATATATTTATTTTAGGAATAAAATTAATTATAATTAAATATTAAATATATATTATATTATTTTAAATTATATTAATTAATAAATAAAAGAATTATTTGGAAAATTTTTATTTACCATTTTAATATTTTATTATATATATTTTTATTAAATTAGGGAATATAATATTATAAAAAATTATTAAAAAATTTTAATATGAAATATTTTATTAATATTTCTAAGGATAATATATATAATATTAATTAAAATTTAAAAAATAATAGGTTATTAAATTAAACGTTATTATTTATATTTTCAAGCTAGGGATTTTTAATAAGTATTATCATTTTTTTAAAAAAAGAAATAAGTTTTATTAAGATAAATATAAAGGAAATAAAATTAAGTATTTTTATTAGGGAAAATACTATAAAAAAAAAACCTATTATTTTTATTAATATATATAAAATAAATGAAATAAAAAAAATTTATATCGATATAAATATTATGATAAAAAAGCTAATTATTTTTATTAATATAAATATAATAAATAATAAAATTAAAATTATTTTTAATATAAATTATATTAGTTTTAGAATTTCTTTTTAATATATTATTATAAATATTTTATATTAATTTTTATTTATATTATTTTTAAATTATTTTTAAAATATCTTTTTAATATAAAAATTAGTAATTATTATTATATTATATAAAATAATATTTTTTATAATAATATTAATTTTATATTTTTAAATATAATTAATAAATTTATAATTATAAATTTTATTAAAAGTATTTTATATAAAATATAAATATTAATTAATAATATAAATTTTAAATTATATTTAAAAAAATAAATTTTAAAATTATAAAAAAATTATAATAATTATTTTAATTATAATATTTAAATTAATTTAAAATATATATAGGAAAAAATAAATGCTAAATATATATCATTAAATAATTTCTAAGTAAATTTTAATATTTTTTATTTATTTAAAAAATAAAATTAATAGATAAAAATATAAATTAAAAAAATAATAAAACTTTTAATATATTATTAAAAAGATAAATTAATTATTTATTTATTATAAAATTTTTATTTTATTATTTTAAATTTATTTAAAATAACCGTAATTATTAAATTTAAATTTAAATTATATTAAATGTTAATATAAAATAAAAAGCTATTATTTTTATATTAAATAAATTTATAAATAAATTTTTAATTATTTTAATTTAAAAATTTTTTTTAATATTTAAATAAAATTATATTAAGTTTTAATAAAATTAATTTGGAATTAATAAAATTTATTAATAATTAATAATAATAATAAAGATTTTAAAAATTAAAATTTAATATATATATAATATTATTATATTATAAAGAATATAAATTATTTTTATAAGTTTATAAGAAACGGCGTTATTTTTTTAATTTGATATGATAATTATAAATTTTTAATAACGCAATGGTTTATTTTATATTTCACGTGTTTTTTTATAATATAATTATTAATTATATTAAGTTTTTTTATTTTTTATTTTAAAATTAAATTAATATTAATAATAAAGCGGGTTTAAATTAACTTATAAATATTTAAAATTAAATTTTTATAAAATTAAAAATAATTTATAATTATAAATTTATGTAAATTAAAAAAATATTTATATATAATAAAATTTATAATAAAGCTTATTATATAAAAAAAAATTTTAAATAAAAAAAACGCCTTTAAAAATTTATTTTATATTATTAAACCGATTAATTAAAATTAAAAATAAAAAGCGGTTTTTATTAAATAAAATTTATAAGTAATTTATATATGAAATAAAACGCTATAATTAGAATTATAATATTTAATTTTATTAATAAATTAATTAATAAAATTAAAAAATATATTATATTATAAAAAATATAAATTATTTTTATAAATTTATAAAAAATAACGTTATTTTTTTAATTTAATATAATAATTATAAGTTTTTAATAACGTAATAATTTATTTTATATTTTATACGTTTTTTTATGAGTCTCCCTATTCGCACCCCCAAAAGCTCCTATCAGGCCCTTATTTGCACCCGTGTACATCCTCAAATCGGGGGAGATAAGACCTCATTTCTAGTCAACAGGTTTGCACCCGAATAACTTCGCGAAATCAATCACAATCCCTTAATAATTAGTATCATTCTATTGCTAATTCAATTGCGCTTCAAATGAATCAAGTTGCATTACAATGCGATATCTTCTTCAGGAGTGGTATTAAATTCAAGGTTTTTCAGGACAAAAAAGTCATCACATGACCACCTTCTTGGAGATCGCAAGATGCGGCTCTATTGAATTCCCACCAAAATACTCTATGTACAAATAGCTTTATACCCAGATATCGTATAACGATGCAACCTGATCCATTTGAATCGCAATTGAATTAGCAATTGAATGATATTAATTATTTAGAAGTGCGAATCGATTTCGTAAAGTTATTAGGTTGTAAGTGTGGTGGATGTGGTGGCTGAATATGAAATCTTATCTCCCCCGATTTGAGGATGTACACGGGTGCAAATAAGGGCCCGATAGGAGCTTTTGGGGGTGCGAATAGGGAGATTCTTTTTTATAATGTAATTATTAATTATATTAAGCTTTTTTATTTTTTATTTTAAAATTAAATTAATATTAATAATAAAATGAATTTAAATTAATTTATAAATATTTAAAATTAAATTTTTATAAAATTAAAAATAATTTATAATTATAAATTTATATAAATTAAAAAAATATTTATATATAATAAAATTTCTAATAAAACTTATTATATAAAAAAAAACCCTAAATAGAAAGGATATTTTTAGGGATTTATTTTATATTATTAAATTAATTAATTAAAATCGGAAATAAAAAGCGATTTTTATTAAATAAAATTTACAAATAATTTATATATAAAATAAAACGTTATAATTAAAATTATAATATTTAATTTTATTAGTAAATTAGCTAATAAAACTGGGGGGCGTATTATATTATAAAAAATATAAATTATTTTTATAAATTTATAAAAAACGGCGTCGTTTTTTTAATTTAACGCGATAAATATTTTTTAAATAATTTTATTAATTTTATAAAACTTTTTAAATTTATTATAATTATTTTTTTTATTTTTTTTATTATTTTATTTATTTATTAATTTCGTATTTTTATTTTTTTTTATTTATAATATTATAAAAAATAATTATAATAAAAAATTTTTTATAAAAAAAATAAAAATTTTAAATTTTATTAATAAATTTTATAATAATTTTTTTATAAAATAAAATTATTAAAAATATATTATATTTTTTTAAAAAAATAAAAAATTATTTTTATAATATTAATTTATAATTATAATGATAATAATAATAAAATATAAAATAAATGAAAATAAAAAAATTTTAAATATTTAAATATTTAAGTTTATTATATTTAAAATATTTATATATAAATAAATAAATTATATGGGCTTTTAATTAATTAATTTAATAAGGTAATATTTAATAATATAATATTATAAAATAAAAAATTATTATATATATAATATATTTTAAATATTAAACGATAAATTATATTTCATTTAATAAAAAATAAAATATTATAAATTATATTAAATATAAAATTTAATTTTTAATAATAAATATGATAAAATTTAAAATATTATATATAATTTATATTATTTATTATTAAATAATTTTAATTTTTATTTTAATTTAAAATTTTAAATATTTATTTTTATAAAATTTTATTTATTTAATATTTTTTTTATTTTTATATTTTAAGATTAATAGCTAATTAAATATCTAAATAAATATATTTATAATTAAATTAATTATTTAAATAAATTTATTTTAAATATTTTATAAAATATTAAAGAATAAAAATATTATATTAAAATAATTAATAAAAATATTAATATATTTATATTATTTATTATTTAAAATTAATAAAATTTTATACTTTTAAAATTTTATTTATATATATTATTAGATACTTTTTAAAATTAAATTTAAAAGAAATAAATTATTTTATTAATTTAAAATTTATATTTATAAGAGTAATATTAAACGTGCGATATGGGTATGCGAAAATTTATTATATGATATTTTAATAATATATATTATATTTCTTAACCCCCGCATTAGTATTTATCTATATAAATATATAATAAAATTATTAATGTAACCGTATAATTAGCTAATTAAATATATATTTTAATTATTATTAAAATCGTTAATTATAATGAATTATAAATATTCGTATTTAAATAATTTAATTAATTTATAAGTCGCAAAATTAATTAAAATTATATTAAATAAAATAAAAAAAAATAAAAATTCTAAGCTAAGTTATATATTTATTAAAAATTAAATTTTAATTTAAATTTAATTCGAATATATGATATTTAAATATTTTAAAAGATTTATTTAAAATTATTTAGATTTTAAGATTATAGCTTTTTAATTTAATTTGAATTAAAACTAAGTTTTTTATAATAATGCAATTTGGCTTGAAATTTTTGCTTTTTTTCAATTGATTTAATACGATTTTTTTTATTTTAATTAGCTTAGATTTTAATTTAAAAGACGGGTAATTGCGCTACCTAGCCACACCGCTATTAGTTTATATAAATATATTTATAAATTTAAGTATAACGTCTTTTGAATTAAAATTTAAATTAATATAAATATTTTTAGAGTATTATATTTTTTTTTATTATATAATTATAATAAATTTTTAATATATATTTGTAAAATAATTTATTATTATGTAATATATTATTATAAAATTATATTTTAAAATTAAATATTAATGTAATTATTTTTTATAATTATTTTATATAATTATTAATATAATAATAATAATATAATTAGAAAAATATATAAAATAATATTATATTTTAATTTAATTTTAATAAATATTTTCAAAATAATAAATAAAAAAATCTATTATAATTATATATATAATTTAAATAAAAATATAATTTAAAATTAAAAAATTAAATTTTCTATTTTCCTAATTAATTTTTATTTAAATGTAATTAATAATTATTATATTATTATAAAAAAATAATTATATTATAATATTAAAGTTATTTATAGCTAAATAAATATATTATTCATTTTAATAATCATATATATAATATAAATAAAAAAATAATTTAAGGATAAAAAATTAAATTTTCTATTTCCCTAGCTAAATTTTATTTAAATGTAATTAATAATTATCGCATTATTATAAAAAAATATTTATATTATTATTTTAAAATTATTTATAATTGAAATTATATAATTTATATATTTGAATTTTCGCATTTTCTAAGCTAATATTAGCAAATGAATCATTTTAAAACGATAGATATTATCTTAGAAATTTAAACTAAAATTGCAAAATGTATCTTTCTAGCCACATAGCTTTTTAGCCAATTAGATTTTTAATTTATTTTTCCTTACGAATTTTGCTTTTTTAATTTAAATCGAATTAATCGATTTTCTAATTTTATATTACTTTTTATTTATTTAAATAATTATTAAAAATTCAGATAATTCGAAATCGATGAAAATAATTAAATTTATTATTTTCGCAAATAATTATATATTTATCTATCGTCTTAAAATGATTCATTTGCTAATATTAGCTTAGAAAATATGAAAATTCAGGTACGTAAATTATATGATTTTAATTATAAATAGCTTTAAAATAATAATATAAGTATTTTTTTATAATAATACGATAATTATTAATTATATTTAAATAAAATTTGGCTAGAAAAATAAAAAATTTAATTTTTTATTCCTAAATTATTTTTTTATTTATATTATATATATGATTATTAAAATAAATGATATATTTATTTAGTTATAAATAATTTTAATATTATAATATAATTGCTTTTTTATAATAATATAATAATTATTAATTATATTTAAATAAAAATTAATTAGGGAAATAAAGAATTTAATTTTTTAGCTTTAAATTATATTTTTATTTAGATTATATATATAATTATAATAGACTTTTTTATTTATTATTTTAAAAATATTTATTAAGATTAAATCGGGATATAATATTATTTTATATATTTTTTTAATTATATTATTATCATTATATTAATAGTTATATAAAATAGCTATAGAAAATAATTATATTAATATTTAATTTTAAAATATAATTTTATAATAATATATTATATAGTAATGAATTATTTTGCAAATATATATTAAAAATTTATTACGATTATATAGTAAAAAGGGATATAATATTCTAAAAATATCTATATCGATTTAAACTTTAATTCGAAAAATACCATACTTAGATTTATAAATATATTTACACAAACCAATGGCGGTATGGCTAGGTAGCACAGCTATTTATCTTTTAAATTGAAATTTAAATTAATTGAAATAAATTAAAATTATTTCTTTAGGATTATTTTTATTAAAATTAATTAAATTTAATTTATTATATATAAAAATTATAAAAAGATTTATTTTAATAGAAAAATTTTATATTAAATTAAATTATTTATTAAAATATTTTTTAATTTTATTAAAAAATTTATAAAAAAAATTAATTATTATTATAATTTATTATAATAAATATTTATTAGATTAATTTATTATTATATAATTTATAAAATTATATAAAAAATTAAATAAATAAAATATAAATAATAAAATATTTATAAAAATATAAATTTAAAGAAAATTATATTTAGATTAATTAAAAAGTAAATAAATATAATTTATATATTAATATAAAATTAATTACTTTTTTAATAAATATAATAAAAAAATTATAAAAAATTAAAATTTTTATTATTATAAAAAATATAAATGTTAATTATAATTAAATATAAATTTTATAAGATAAATAATATATAAATAAAATTATAATTTTTATATTAGAAAATTATAAATACTTTTTTAAATTAATTTTAATAAATATATATTTTATATATTATATTATTAAATATTAAATTATTATATAATAATAAAAAGTTAATTTATTAAAAAAAAAAAAGCAAAGCTTTTTTAAAAATGGTAAGCTATATATATATATATAATTATTATTTAAAATTACATATTAAAATATATAACCCGGCGCAAATAACGTTTTTAATACGATATATCCTCTAGCTAGATATATAATCATATAACGTAATTTAAATATATTTCATTTTATATATAAAATTATTTATATATAATTACTTTATAAATATATAATACACTTAGTAAATTAAAATATTATTAATATAATAATAAATAAAAATAATAAATGAAAAAATTTTATTATATATAAACCTTTATATTAATTTAAATAAAATTATAATATATATATTTTTTTAATATAAAATTAAATAATAAATAATAAATATTATAATATATTATATTTATTTTATTATTTAAAAGTAAAATATAAGGTAATTACCATAATATTTATTTTATTAATTTACATTTTTATTTTATAAATAAGTTTTTAATAAATATTTAAAAAGTTTTTTTCCTAGGCTAATTAAGCTAAATTTTTCTTTTATATAATAATAAATTAATTTTTAATTTTACTTTATATTTTATATAAGCTAATTTTAAATTACTTTTTAATTTTTATATGCATTAGAATTTTCTATATATTATTTTTTCGCTTTTTATATCGCATTAAAATAATTAAAATAATTTTATATATAATAATTTAATTATTTTTTATTAGTAATAATGCTTATTAAGAAATAAGCTAAATATAATCGGGCTATTATAGCTTATTATGATTTAAAAAATAAATGTCAAAAGCATATATTTTTATAAGTTTAATACGAGCGTTTTATTATTAAAAAAATTATTCATTTTATTACCAAAGCAAAAGATATAAATAATCATATTAATAATAAATTTGGCGCTAATATTTTTATTAATAAATAAATATTTTTTCTTTCTAAAGCTTTATTTTTTTATCCATATATTAATTTTTTTTTTTATTAAGATTTATTTTATTATATTTTTATAATTAAATAATTCCTTTTTATTATTTAAATATAATAAGCTAAGTTTTCTTTTAGATTTAGATAATTATTTAGATAATAAATTTAATTTCTTTTTAATAATCTAATTTATAAAGCGAAATATTAATTATAAAATCATTTACATATAAATTTCTAAGTTCATTAATATTATAAAAAGTAATTTACTTTCACGTTATAAAAGCTTATTAATTTTAATTATTTTATAAATTATAATGATTTTATATTTATTACTTTTAATATGTAATGCTATTATTTTAAAGTTATATTTTAAAAATTTTTTAAAAAACATATTATAATTTTTAAAAATTTAAATAATATTTATTAATAAGTTAATATATATTAAAATATTTATTTAAAAACCTAATAATTTTTTTTAAAAAGTAAAAGTATTAATTATAATATTCTTAATGAAATTATTAAAAATAAAAATATAATAATAAATAATTTATTTTTTAAATCAATTATTATTTTAAATAATAATTTTTTTTCTAATAATAAGATCTTTTTTTTTACTAGCCATGCTTTTTGGGAGGTTATATAAGTAATTTTTTAGGAGGCCGGCTTAAATAATACCTAAGATATATTAAATTAGGGTTTTAAAATACAAATATATTTTAAACTTTTAATTCTTAACATATAAAAAATAAAAAGTAATTATCATTTAATTTTTTATTAAAAATATATTTATAATGTTATAATTAATTATAGCTTTAAAAAATATTATAATATTTTTAAAAATAATAGCTATTATTATAATTATAATTTAAAATATTTTTACCATTTATTTCCTAAGATTTTTATTCTTTTTATATTTTAATTTTATAAAACTTAGAAATAATAATATATAAATAATAAATATAAAAATAATAAAAATATATAAAAAGTAAATTTTCTTACTTTTTAGATCATTAATTTCTTAAAATCTATTATATTAATTTTTTAAATAAAATATTTAAAAATATTTTATTAATTTTTATATTATTTTATATATCTTAAAAAAAAATGCCTTATATTTAATGAGTATTTTTATTAGATAAATAAAAGTTAAAAGTAATAGAATTTAAATTTTATCTTAGAAAAAAATTACATATTATATATAAATAAAAATATTATTTAATTTATTAAAAAAAAAAAGTTTTTAATAAATAATTTTTTTTAATATTTATAAAGAAAAATATAACTTATAGATTAAAAGGATAATAAAAATAAGAATATTAAAATAAAAAGAAATATAATAAAAAATTATTTTTTAAATAAATAAATATTTTAATTAATATTAAATTTTTCTTTTTTAATAAATAAAAATTATTTTACTTTTTAATTAAAATTATTTTTAATTAATTAGGCTAAAGCTTAGTAATTTTATAAATTAAATAGGGTTTTAAAATGCTTAAAAAGTTATTTTAATAAATTTTTCATTAATTTATTAATAGGCATTTAATTTATTAATAAATAAATTATTTTAAATTTATTTTAAATATACTTTTATTTTAACTATATATTTTAAATATCTATATATTTTAATTAAATATTAATTTATTTCTTATTTTTTATTATAAACCTAATTATTTATTAATTATTATTATATATTTTTTAGATATTTTTAAGCTTAATTTTAATATCCTTAAAAAAGTATTATAAAATAAGTATTTTTTTTATTATTTCTAATAGTATAATTAATTTTACTTTTATTATTAAAATAAATATTATAATTTAATAAATAATTTTTCATATAATTAAATTTTTAAATAAAAAAATTATATATTTTTATAATAAACGTTTAGTTTTTTTATCATTTATAAATAAAATATCGTTTATAATTATTAATATTTAAGTTTTAATATTTATTTTTTCATATTAAATATAAAAATAACATATAATATATAAATATAAAATTACTTAATTAATTACTTTTAAATATTTAAGTTTAAAATTAATTAAAAAGTATGAAAGTTACGTTATTATAAAAGTTATATCTAGCTAGATTATTATCATTATGTATAAAATTAATCTAATATATTTTTAATATCTTTTAATTTTTATTTTTATTATTTAATTAAAAAATTTCTTAAATATTTTTATTAAAAATAATATTAATAATATAAAAGTATTATTATTAAAATTAAATTTTGCTACGATTTTTTCTATATAAAAATTATATAATAATAATATAATGTAAAATTTCTAATTCTTAATAATTTTAATCCCTAGGTATTATAAAATTTCGCTTTAATCTTTAATTTCATATAATATTTTAAGCAAATTGATTATTTTATTCGCTTATTTTTTATTCCTTTTTAGGAAAATAATAAAGATATCATTTATATATATTAAAATATAAATTTTATAAATTTTATTATAAAATAAATAAGGTTTTTTAAGTAAAACCTTAAGATTTATTATATTTAAAATTCCTAATATATTTTTATATTAAAGTAATAATAAATTTTTAAATTTATAAAATGTTTATTTAAAAAAAATGTATTTATTTAGTTTTTTAAAATCATTTAGAAATTTACATATAATAAGTTTTTCTTTTATTCATAAAATATTTATGAAAATATTTTTAATATTAAATTAATATATATTTATATTATTTTTTATAATTAATATTATTAGAATTTTAAATAATTTAATAGCTAATATTATTATATAAATATTTTAAAGTATAAGATTTTATAAATTTTTAGATATTATTAATTTTAATTTATAAATTTAAAAGTATTTTTTTATATTAAATTTATAAATAAATATTTATTTTAATAAAAGCGGGATATTTTAAATTTTAAAACGTTTAATTATTTTTTATATACTTTTTTATAAGAGTATTTTAATTTTTTAATAAATATTTTCTTTAAATTTATTATTAAATTAATATCCCGCTAGGTTTTTCTAAGTTTTTAATTTTAATAAAAACTTATTTTTATATACTTTTTTTTTATTAAAAATTACATTTAAGCAAATTATATAATTTTAAAATATAATTATATTTATTATTAAATATAATATTATATATATATAATCTTTTATATATATAATTTCTTATTAATTAAATAAAAAAATACTTATAAAAGATTTTTATTAATAATTTTTTAATAAAATAATATTTTTTTTTTTATAAAAAATTATTATAAAAATAAAATTTTTTATATTTTTTTACTTTTCATTAGATTAGCCATTAAGGTTTTATTTTTTTATTTAATAATTTCGCTTAAAATTATTAGATTTTCAAAGCGCTAGGGGTTTATTAAAAGAGTTTTTCGGTTATTTTTTTCCTTACGCTATTAATGGTTTTAGAGTTTTAATTGAAAATTTAAATATATTAAATTTAATAATCTTTAGATCCTTTGGCGGGTATATTTTTACTAAGTCCCGTTATAATTTTAATATTCATAATAAATTTTTATTTATAACGCTTTTTACATTTCTTTTTTTTATATTTTTTTATTTTAAAATTAAAAATTCTTAGGAAATTATAAATTTAATTAGCTAATCATTAGGATTTAAATCAAATAATTTTTTAATTATAACCGTAACTTTTAAATTAAATAATTCTTTTATTATAATTATACTTTTAATTTTTATTCTAATTGCTTTTATTCCTAAATTATAATCTTTTAATTAATTAATTAATTAATTATTATTAGATAATAATATATTATTATTTCTTTAAATAATATTAATATTATTTTTATATATTATATAAACTTAGATATCCCATATATCTAATATTTTAATAATTAAAGTAAAAATTTTTTTATTTTTTTCTTTAATATTTATTATAATAATTTATTTAAAGATTTTAAATATAATAATAATTATTATAAAATCTTTTTTTTTTAATAAAAAAAAGTTTTATTAAATTAAATATTATGCATAGTAATTATTTTATTAGATTTAAAAAATTACATTTTAAAAAGACTAAATATTTAATATTTTATTAAATACCTAATATATATTTTTTTTTTAACCTTAAAATTTTTATAATAAACTCCTAGGTTATTTTTTTTTTAATTTTTTTTAAAAATATATATTTTATAGCTATATATATATATATAATTTTAATTAAATTTTAAATCTTTTATAAATAAAATAAAAATCATTAGAAAATAAAAATAAAAATATTATTAAAACTAATTATTAAATATTTTTTTAAAAGATCATATATTTTTTATTTAATATAAATTCATATTAATTAAATATAATATTATTTATGTCATTTTAGGCCATAATTTTTCTAATAATCTAATATTTATTTTCATCTTATTTATTTTATTAATTACCTTTTATTTTATATATTTAATGCTTTTTATAAGCTTTTTCATATAAACTAAAAAAAACTCAAAAATAATACTTTTTTTTTTACATATAATTTCATAAGATATTTTTCTTTTAAAAAAAATAATCATTATTATATCCCTATTATATTTAAATACATAGATATAAAGCTTAAATTACTTTAAAACCTAATTCTTAAACTTTTCAATTTAAATTATAAAAAATATTTAGTCTTTGGTAATTATTAATTCTAAAAAAAACATGCTATTATATTTATTTTTAATCACTAAAAGATAATTAAAATTATCGATCATAATATTTTATTTATATTTAAATATATCTCATAATACTTTTTAAAAAAGTTTAATAAAAAAATTTTTAAAAATACATTAAAAAATTATTTTATATATATATATTTAGGTATAATATTCGCAAATAATTTTACTAATAATCCTTTTAATAATAATTCTTTTAATATATAAAATAAAAGTTTTAAATATTTATAAATTTAAATATCTTAATTATAAATACTAGATCTTTTTTATATTTTTTTTCCCATGTAATATATTTTTTAATTATTTATAATAAATATATTTTTTTTTTATATCTTTTAAAAAAATAATTATTATATTAATTATATTTTTTAATATTACATATAATATATATATTAATAATTTTAAAAGAATAATAAAATAAATAAAAAAAAATTTATATTTAAAAAAAATTAAATTATATTTATATTATAAATGTTTAATAATAAAATTTTTATTTAAATTTATTCCCTTATAAAAAGTATAATTTAGATTATAATACCATATATAATATTTATTAAATGTAAATTTAATAATAATATTCACATAGAATTTTTCTATAAACATTACATTTTTTAAAATTATATTAAAAAATTTTTTCCTATCATTATTAATAATTATTTTAAAAAAAAAGTATTTATTTTTCTTAGAGATAAAGAAATTTATAATTTTTACATATATTAATTATTTTAATAAAATTTTTTTAAAAAAGTTTAGTATAAAGAATTTATAATTATTAATTAGGTATATTAAATTATAAATATTAAATATAATACTCTTAATAAGCAAATAATAAAGAAAATTAAAAATAATGAAAATGTTAAATAAAAAAATAAGATTATTATTTTTAAAATAATTTAATTTATATATTTTTATAATTTTATTAATTAGGATAATTATTTAAATTATTTTATAATCCTAGATTATTTTGCTTTTTTCATTAATATTTTTTTTATTAAAAGAATAATCTAAGTTTTTTCTAATAATAATATCTTTATCCTTTTAGATATTAAGTAATATTTTATTTTTATTTTTAAAAGTTACTAAGTTTTTATATCTTTTAAAAATGAAATTTTCATTCTTTAAAAAAAAAAATAATCCTTTATTTTTAAAATAATATATTTATTTAAAAATTATTAAATAATTAATAATATATAATATTTTAATTAAATTAATCATTTTTTTTATATTAAAATTATCTTTAAAATAATAAAATATAATAATTAATAACTTTATTATAAATGTTTATTTATTAAAATTAATATTTAAAATTTTTATTAATAAAATATTAATAAATTTAAATTTTTATTTAGTAAGATTTTTAATATTTTTAAAATCTAATGGAATATTAATTATATATAATTAAAATTTAAATTTATCTTTAAAATAATTTAAAATTAATAATTTATTTATTAAAACCCATTTATCCTAATTATTAGAATTTATATCTAATAATATAATTTCAAAAGTATAATTTTTTTAATTAAAATAATTATTTATTTTTTAATATAAAATATTAATACTTTTAATTAGAAAAGCTCCACCCAGCTAAAATTAAATAAAATTAATTACAATGAAATTAAAACCATTATTTTTAAGATTAAAATCTTATATTTTATTATAGCTTTTTTTTTTTAGAAAAAAATTATTAAGTTTTATTTTAAAATCATTAGTATTAATCTTAGCTTTTAATTATTTAAATTTATTTAAAATAAATAAAATTTATATTTTTTAACATTATTTTTTAATGGGTTTTGGTTTTTTAAAAATCTTACGGTTAATTTTATTTTTCACCGTATATTAAAAAATAATATATTTTTTTAATTTTTACTTATGGGTCTTAGAAACGTTTATATAATATAAATATATATACTTTCCACTTTTAAAATTATTTTTATTAATTAAAAAATTATAATTATTAATATTACCCATTTTAAAATTTTTATTTTTATTATTAATAATAATTAAAAATTAATTATTAAAACTTTTATAAGCGTTTTTTAAAATATTTTTAAAATGATCATACCATTTAATCGCAAGCTTATAAAGCGTTTAATTAATTTAATTTAAATAAGCTTTTAATTTATTAAAATTTAAAAGATTATTAAAGTAAATTTAAGCCTAAAAAAAATCTCATTTTATTCTTATTGCTTATAAAAATTACTTTTTAGTTTCGTATCTTTAAATATCTAAGATTTTATAAATAATATAATTAATATATATAATATATTATTTATTATATTAATCTTTAGATTTACCCTAACCTTTATAAATTTAAATTAAAATATTAATATATATATTTTTAATTATTAATTTTTAAATATTATTTAATAAAATTATTTAATATTTAAATTTAATAAATTAAAAATAAATGCTCATATTATTTTTATTTATAAACTTATATATTATAAAAATTAGAATAATATAATTAATAATTATTTATATGAATTTATTAAATTAAGAGTTTCCCTATCCGCACCCCTAAAAATTCCTATCAGGCCCTTATTTACACCTGTGTATATTTTAAAATTGGGGGCGATAAGGCCTTATTTCTATCTAAAAAGCTCATAATCTAATAATTTTGTGAAATTAAATGTAATCTTTTAATAATTAATATAATTTAAATGTTAATTTAATTGTGTTTTAAATGTATTAGGTTGTATTATTATATAATATTTAGTTCCGAAGTTATTTAAATATGAAAGAATTTGGGGTAGAAATTTAATTATATGATATGTATATATATTTATATATCTAATATATGGATTTTGATAGCTTTTTTGTTATATTTGGTATAGATTTAGAAGTGGTATTATTTGAAAGAAATTAAGATTTTAAATATAGTAAGTATTTTTTACAAATTTAAATAATTTTTTAGTAGGGGGTTGTGAGGGTTAAATTATTAAATATATAGTAAAGCTGTATCTTATAATTTCTAAAAAGGTGATTATATGATAATTTTTTTATTTTAAAAAACTTTGAATTTAATATTATTTTTGGAAAAGATATTGTATTGTGATGTAATCTGATTTATTTGAAATGTAATTGAATTAGTTTTTTGGTGATACTAATTATTAAAGAATTGTAAAAGATTTTATGAAGTTATTAAATTGTAAGTGTGGTTCTGGGTGGTAGTTTAATATGAGGTTTTATCGCCTTTGATTTGAGGATATATACAAGTGCAAATAAAGGCCCGATAGGAGTTTTTGGGGGTGTGAATAGGGAGACTTTAAATTAAAATATAATTATTTTTTTAATAATATAATTAATTATTCCGGCATTATATTTAAATTTAATAATTATAAATAAAACGTTAATTTTTTTATTTATAAGTTTTATATATATATCATATTAAATTAATCATTTTAAATATAAAATATTAGTTATTATAATTAGAAAAATATTTTTATCGTTTTAAATAATAGCGTTTTTTTTTTAAAAATTAGCAATTTTAAATTACTAAGCAATTATAATTTTATTAATTTTAATTACATTTTATATTCGCTTGGTAATTTCTTTAAAATAGATATTTTCCCTGGTAAATAAGCTTGGGTTAAAGATAAAATCGCTTTTAAAATTAATATATTTTTAAATATCATACTTTTTATAAAAAAATTTAATTTCAAAATACCAATTAAAATATTAAATTATTTTAATAAATTTTATTTTAAAAAGATTAAGGATTTTTTTTAAATTAAATAAAATAATAATAAAAAAAAATATAATAATAAAAAAGTTTTAAATTTAATATAAAATAAAATTAAATATTAATAAAAAATAATTAAATAATTAATAATATAAATTTTCTAAAAGATAGAAAAAAATTTCTAAGAAAAAATATTTTTTAAAAAAAAATTAAAAAAATATATATATAAATAATTACTTAAAGCACTAAGGCGCCTAAGCGCTTATTAAGCTCATAATTATTACATTATTAAATGCCAAATCATTATATAATAATAAAAGGTTAATTTATTAAGAAAAAAGAAACGAAACTCCCTTAAAAATAATGAATTATATATACATATATAATTATCACTTAAAATCACATGCTAAAACATATGACCCGGCGCGGATAACGCTTTTAATATGACATTATATTAATTTAATAATAAAAATTAATTTTATTTAATAGATTTTAAATATTTATTTATTATAATTTTATTTTATTATATTATAATTATAAAATAATATAAATATTTATAAAATAAAAATTATTTATTAATATTAAAATATTAAGCTTTTTTAATAATATATTATTATTTAATTTTAAAATAAATATAACTTTTTTATTTTAAAATGGTTTTTTTAATACGCTATTAAAAATTAATATATTAAAAAAAATAAATATTATTTAATTAATATTAAAATTAAATTTTATATTTTTTTTAAAATAAAATTAAATATATTAAAAATTATTTATTATTTAAAATAAAAGCAATTTAAATTTTAATTAAAAACGCATTTTTTTAAGTATTAAACTAAATAATAAAATTTATATTATAATAATATTATATATATATTTATATTTTTAAAATTTATTAAATATTATTTTTTTATAAAAAAATTAAAAAATAATGAAATATTAATTAAATTATCATATTAATATAAAATTAATATTTTTTATATTTTTCTTATTTAAATTTAAATTAAAAATTATATATAGAAAAAAATTATAATAAATAAAAATAAAAATCATTTTATAAATTTATTAAAAATTTTTTTTAATAATTATTAATAATATTTAAATATATTAGTTAATTATAATAAAAAATATATTTATAAATTTATTTATAAAAAGAAATAATATTTTTAATTAAAGTAAATAATTTAGGATAAATATTATTAATAATATTTAAAAATAATATAATAATAATTAAAAATAAAATTACATTTTTAAAAAAATAAGAAATTTATTATTCTTAAATTAAATTATATATAATTTATAAATAATTATTAAAAATTTTAATTTATTAAATTTAAAATATATATTATAATTAATATATATTTCTATTATATTATTTAATATAAAATTTATTAGTTTATATTTTTACTAATAAATATCATAAAATAATATTTTAAATTTATAATTAATTTGGAATTTTAATTTTAATTTACTTAATTAAATTATAAAATTAAATCCCCTTTTATAATTCAAACCTAATATAATATAACGCGGATTATTTAATTAATAATAAAAGTAATTTATTTAAATAAAATTAAATATATATAAAAATAAAATTATTATATTATAGATTTTTATATATAAAAATTAAATAAAAGAAATAAAAGGATTAAAATATAATAATAATAATTATATAAAAATATAATAAATAAATAAATTATATATATAAGATTTATTATTATAAGCATTTTAATTTCTTAATATTAATATTAATTTAAAATAAATATATTTCAAAGATTTTAAAATTATTAATTATTTTATTTAATAATAAATAATAAATTAAATTACTATATATATAATTTATAAGCTTTTAATATAATATAATATTAAAAAGTTTATAAATTAATAAAATAATCATAAGATAAAATATTAACTAAATAATAATTATATAATTTCTAATTATATTAAATTATTATGAAAGAATTATAAATAAATTAATATATAAAATTAAATAATAAATATTATTAATATTTTAAAAATAATTAAAAAAATATATAAATTCTTAGAATTAATATATTATATAAATTTTAATAGTTTTTTATCCTTAAAAATATAATAATTTTATAATAATTAATTAATTAAATATCTATTTAATAATATTTTAAATAATTAATTATAATTCTATTTATATTAATATAATAAATTAAAAGTATATTTCAAAATTTATAAGGAAAAAAAAACATAATTTAAATTTAATTATAATAAATTTTTATATAATAATTTATTTTAATATTATAAATAATTATAAATTTTATAAAATTATTTACTTAATATAATAAAAATAAAAAAGAATATAAAAATAAAAGGAAATATATATGGTAAATGCTTAAATATATAAATATAATATAATTAAAAATATTAATAATTATAATATTTAATAATAATTATTTTTTTATTTTATTTTTTAAATAAAATAAAAATAAATTATTATTTAGATAATTTTATAATTATAAATTATAATAATTTTAAATAACTTATTATTATTTAAAAGTTAATTTATAATATAATTAATATATTTATTAAAAAAAATAAAATAATAAAAATTTAAAATATTTTATTTATTAAAAAATAATTTTAATAATTATTTATTATATATATTTAAATTAAATAAAATATTAGGATAATAAATTAATTTAAAAATTTATAATATATTTTAATATAAAATAATTTAAATATATTATATAAATAATATTAATATATATTGAAATTATTAAAAAATAATTATATAATAAAATATATATAATTTTTATTAAATTTATTTAAATTTTAATATAAATAATAAAATAATATAATATTAATAAAAATTATATAATTAGTTTTAAATATTATTAAAAAGGAATTATAAAAAAATTATATAATTTTTATTTTAAATATTATAAATAAATTAAATATAAAATTTATAATAAATTAATATTTATTTATAATAATTACTATGAAAAAATAATAAAAAATATATTTAAAAATTATAAAATTTATTTTAATAGCAAAAAAAAACTTATAGAATAAAAAAGCTTTATTAGTATTAAAAATTATAAATTTTAATTTAATCCTAATATTATATAATAAATTTTAATAATTTAGATTTTAATATTTTTACTTTTAAATTTTACTTTTTTAATAAATAAATAATTTTAAATAACTATAAATAAAATGATATTATTTATATTATTTTTATTAAAATAAATATTATATTTTTTATATATTAAAAATTTATTATTAAATAATATAAATAAATTAAAATATATAAATTTTAAAATTATTTAAATTAATAATTATTTTTAAATTAATATATTAAATATAATTTATAATATATTTAAAGCTATTTATTATGAGTACTCTTTATTATAATTCATATCAAAAAATATAATAATATATATTATAAATATAAATATAAAATTTATAATAAATATTAATATTAAAATAAAAAAAAAAATAAAAACTATTATAAAATTTATAAAAAAAATTTCATTAAAAACTATTATAAAAACTACGATATTAATTATAAAATAAAAATTATAATAATAAAAATATTATTAGATATTATTAAAAATAAATTAATTTTAATTATTTTAAATTATTTAATTAATTTTTTTTCGAAATAAAAAGGTTATTATTAAGCGATATATTATGCTATTAATTAATATTTAAAAAGTAATAAAAATATAACGCAAAATAGCAAATAATATAAATATATTTTATATATATAATATAATATAATTTATTATTTATTATATCCATTTAGGATTAATATCTAATAATTTAAAATCTAAACCCCATTTAAAACTTTATTTTTAAAAAATTATTTATTAATAATTATATTATTATTTTTTATTTTAAAATTAATAGTAAATTTAAATTTTAAAAATTAATATAATTATATTTTTAAATAGAATTTCATTTATAATTATTTATAATTATTTTTATTATTTAATATTATTTTTATAATTATATATATTATTATAATTATTTATAATATTTATTATATAGTAAAAAGCTATAAAACCTAAGCTTTAATTAATTTACATTTTTATAAAAATTATAAGTTATTAAATTAATATTATAAATTTATTAATAATTATTAATAAATATAGATTTCTATTATTATAAATTAATAATAATTTTAAATTTATATTAAATTTAAATTTTAATTTAAATTATTAATAAATATTATTATAAAATAATATATAAAAAAATAAATAAATATTATAAATATATTATAATTATAATAAGTTTAATAAAAATAATTTATATTTTAAAATAATTAAAAATATTAATTATTTAATATTATTTTTTAATTATAATTTATATTTATTTAGTATATTTTTTTATTTTAATATTTAATATTTATAATTATTTTTTTTTTAATAAATTTTATAATAATTATTTTTTATTATATTAATTTAAAGTTTTTTTTTTTTATATATTTTAATTTATTTTTATAATTCTAAATATCTAAAGAATAATAATAATTAATAGTAAAATTAATTCCCATTATAATTTTAAATTAAATCTTTAGAAAAACCGCTTAATTTTTTTATCTTTTATATTATTTAAATTTTTTATTTTTAATATAAAATTAAATTTATTATTTAAAATTAATAGTTTTATTTTTTTATTATATAAATTATATATGTTAATGGTAATTAATAATAAATTAAACGCTTTGCATTATAATATAATATATGCCATTTATTAATTAATAATATTTATAATATTAAAATTTTTATTTAAAAGAAAATAATTATTTTTATTATTTATATATTTTAAAAAAAATTATAATACTTTTTATTTTATTAATTATTTAATATTATCTTTAAGAAAATAATAAAAGAAATATATATTTATAAAATATTATAAATAAAATTATTTATTATATATAAAATGTAAATATTAATTTATAAAAATTATATAATATATAATTAGGATTTTAAAAAATCTTTTAAATAAAAAGATTATAAATTAATTATTAATAATATTTAAAATTTAATTAATGATATTATTAATAAATAATTTTACTACTAAAAAAAAATTTTTAAAAAATTTAATTATTATATTTATAAATTTATTTTATATTTTTATTTATTATTATATATTATTATTATTATCCTAAAATTTCCCTAAGAATTTTTTTATTAATAAAAATATAATATTAATTTTTAAATAATAATATTTTATAATTTTATAATTAAATATATAAAAAATTAATATAATTATATATTTAAAAAATTTCAATATTATATATTTATATTTAATTAAATATATTATAAATAATTTTAATAATTTAATAAAATAATATATAATATAAAAAACTTTTAAAGATTATAATTTTTTATTATTAAAATAAATATATATATGATAATTAATATATTTTATTAATATATTAAATTTTATAAAATATAAATATTTAATTTTATATATAATATTTTTAAATTTTAAAATAAAAATAAAAATTTTTTTATTATTAATTTAATTTTATAAATTATATATTTCGATAATAAATTATATTATATATATATTATTATTATCATTTTATATATTAATGAGTTTTTTTATCCGCACCCCTAAAAATTTCTATTGGGCCCTTATTTACACCTGTGTATATCTTGAAATTGGGGGCGATAAGGCCTTATTTTTATCTAAAAAGCTTGTAATCTAATAATTTTGTGAAATTAAATGTAATTTTTTAATAATTAGTATGATTTAAATGTTAATTTAATTATGTTTTAAATATATTAAATTATATTATCATATAATATTTGGTTCTGAAGTTATTTGAATGTGGAAGAATTTGGGGTAGAAATTTAATTATATAATATACATATATATTTATATACCTAATATATAGATTTTAATAACTTTCCTATTATATTTGGTATAGACCTAAAAATAGTATTATTCAAAAAAGATTAAGATTTTAAATATAATAAATATTTTTTATAAATTTAAATAATTTTTTAATAAGGGGTTATAAGGGTTAAATTATTGAATATATAATAAAGCTGTATTTTGCAATCTTTAAAAAAGTGGTTATATAATAACTTTTTTATCTTAAAAAACTTTAAATTTAATACCATTTCTAGAAAAAATATTGTATTATGATATAATTTGATTTATTTAAAGTGTAATTGAATTAGCTTTTTAGCGATATTAATTATTAGAAAATTATAAAAGATTTCACAAAATTATTAAATTATAAATATAATTTTAGGTGGTAATTTAATATAAGGTCTTATTGCTTTTGATTTAAGGATGTATATGGGTGCAAATAAAGGCCTAATAGGAATTTTTAGGGGTATGAATAAGGAAACTTATATTAATATATTAATATTATTATTTTTAAAATAATAATAATTAATAATAAATATATATTAATATATAATTATAAATTTTATATATATAATAAATATAATATTTATATTTATTTATTACGTTATATATAAAATATAATGAAATTATTATTTATTAGTAATATCGCTTTTAACGCGATAATTATGAGTTCGGTTAGCGTAATAATTATATTTATATTCCATTACAAATTACATTATGATAAATAAGCATATCTTTAGAATTAAAGGTTTGAGCCCTAGCGGAAACATCGATTTTAAAATTATTAGAATAATTAATTGCGTAATATTTTTTATTAAGGCAAAATATAATTAGATTTTCCGATATATAAAAATATAATTTTTACCGAAAATTATCCGGAAAAATTAAAAAGTATATTATATTATATATAAAATATAATGAAATTATTATTTATTAATAATATCGCTTTTAATATAATATTATTATAATTATTAATTTAAATAGCAAAGCATTTATAAAAATTATATAAAAAATAAAAATCATTAATTATTATAAATTTAAATATATATAAAAAAAATTTAAAAATAAAAAAATTATAATAATAAATAATATTATTAATATTAATAATTAATAATTTTAAAATAAAAAAAATAAAATATATTAATTAATAAATAAATATATTAATAATTTTATAATTAATAATTTTATAATATTAAATATTATTTAAATATTTAATTATTTTATTAAAATTACATTTATTATTAAAATATTAATAAAAATAATTAATAATTAAATTATTTATTTTATTAATTTATTTTTTTAAAATTAAATATATATTAAAAATTTATTTTATTATTATAATTTTTTATTTTTTATTTAATTTATTTTTTATTTTTTTTTATTTTTTACTAATAAAATTAATATTAATAATATAATTAAAAAAACTAAATATATTATTAATTTCTAATTTAAAAAAAATATATATAAAATTTATTATAACGATTATATTAAAATTAATAAAATAAATAAAATAATTAATTATTAAAATGGTTTTTTTTATTATATAAAATGCTATTTAATATTAATAAGTATATAATTTGATTAAAATTATAAAATTAATAAAACTTTTCTATTATTTTTTTTTAAATAAAAAAAATAAATGTTTTATTTTAATTTTTAATTAATAAATAAAATAAATTATTATAATATAATATTATATTTTTCTAATAATATATTTTATAATAATTATTATATTTAAGATTTTTAAAATAAAAAATTCTTAATAAATTTTAAGAAATTTATATTAATTATATTATTATTAATATATTTTATAATTAAAAATATTAAGTTTATTTTTATATCGTAAAAATAAAATTAATATATTATATTATATAAAATATGTATATAAAAAATTAATTAATATAAAAAAAATTTCAAAATAAAATGCCTTTTTATTATTTAAAAAATTTATAAAATTTATATTATAAAAATATTAAGAAATAATTCTAATATATTAAAATAAAGATTAATTTTTAAATATAAATATTTTTTAAATTTAATTCTAAGATAATCCGAAATTTAATATTTAAAAATTAAATTATAAAAATATCTAAGATATTTATAAAAAAATAAAAATAATAAAAAATATATATAAAATTTAAAAATATAAGGAATTTAAAATTATTATTTATTATTAAATAAAAAATTTCAAAATATATAAATTATTTTTTATTTATTTTTTTTCCTTTTAATAATTTATAAATATATATATAAATTAAAAGAGTAATACTATTTATATAATACATTTTCCCTAAGTTTTATGCGTAATATTTAGTCTTTATATATTATACTTTGCCATTTTCCCATTAGTAATTTTTTATATAATTATATATTAAAATTATTAGTATGTAAATTTACTAGTTATTAAGAGTATATTTTATGAATTATTTTGAATTTATTAATGAATTTTACGATAATTACTTATATTTTATATATGCTTGGTATTTTTTATTAAACTTTATTTTTATATATTCTTTTGTATTTTTATATGTTATTCCTATTAGAAATTTTTACTTTGAATTTGTATTTTTAGTTTATATATGTTAATTTATTTAATAATTTTTCGTAATGGAAAAATAAGTATTTATTCCGAATTTATATGAAAATGACTTTTATATTATAAAAACGGAAAACGTATCGAATTCTTTATAATATACTTAAGATTTTACATTATATAAGCCGAAATCTATTCCGAATCTATTAGAAAGAAGTTTGTAAAGCGGTTTTTTTTTAGTGGAAATATATGAATTATTTGATACTTTATAAGAATATATGTGAAATAATAACTATAAGGTTTATCGATCATAAATAATTAATAAAAAAAACGGCCAATTTAAATATTATATTATTAGATATAATCGAAATAAAATGTAGCTTTTTTAATCTATAAATAATAAAAAAAATCGGTATAATAAGAAATTTAAGTGTATTTAGAAAAATAATATATGTTATATTATTTGAAAAAGTAATTAGGTATTTTATTTCCATGAAATAAATAATTAATATATATATATTAATATGGATAATCCGATTAATAATCCTATTTATCGATAATTTAACGATGATTATAAGCGGTATATTAAAAACTTATATTATATTAATATTTATATATTAATTATTATGATTTTTTTAGAAATTATATTCCTAGGTATTTTGATTATAACGTGAAATATATATAATTATATAGCGAAATTTTATATAAAAAAATTATAAAGTTTTATAATAATTTAAATTTTCGTTAGGTTTATACATTACGATAGAAATTTATATATAATTAAATATAAAAATAATAATTCGGATTACCTAAAATATATGTTATAAACATACGAAAAATATTTATTTCTTTTTTAATAATTCTATAAGATTTTATTATTCGATTATACGTATAAAACTAATTAGTATTTAATACTTTTTATAAATATCATTAGCATTATTAATATAAATATAATTTTTAACATAAAATTTACTATTTTTTCTAATAAAATATAAGATAATTACGATTAAATTTTATTAAACTTTGCTAGCTTCTTTAAATATTAAAATATATTTTTTTCCGAATATATCGTTTTAAATTATTAGAAATAATTTAAATAAATAATTATGAATATTTTTCTAAATATATAATAAAATATATATATCTTTTATATTAATTAAAATGTTTGCCTTTAGATTGCGAAAAAATAGTAGTAAGATTCTAATAATAATGATAATAATAACGAAACGCCATAAGATAATGAAATTAATCTTAAAAATTAACGTTAAGATTATACTAAAGATTATACTAAAAATTAAAATATCTTAATTAAAATAAATAATAATAAATTATGTAAATTAAATAATTATATATATTAAGATAAAACGTTTAGCAATTTTTTAATTATATTTAATAATATTAAATATACTTATAAAAGTTTTTTAATATTATAAAATTATATAATTTATGAAAAATTAAAAAAAATATATAATAAAATATAATAATATTTATAAAATATATTTAATAAAACGTAATAATTAATAATATTATATTTAACTAAGAAATACATGCTTTTTAAAAGGCAATAAACTAAATATTATATATTTTTATATTATAATTATAAAATATAAACCATATTTCTAATTAAATCTAATAATAATAATATTAAAACGCACTTTAAAATAAAAAGCAAAACTAATTTTTTTAAACTTTAAAAAATATTAAATTATATGATAAATATATAATATAATAATTATATTAAAAACTTATATTAAAAATTAGTAAAAATTCAATAAAATTATAAAAATATTAATTAAATTAATAATATATCTTAATATTATATAAAATATACATTTACTTTTATATTAAAACATTATGAAATAACTAAGAAATTCTTATTTATATAAGTTAATTTAATCTTACTAAAAATACCGCTTTATACCTATATAATTTGGGATTAATATGGTTTTTTTTACTATTATAAAATATTTAAAAAGATTAAAATTATAAATGAGAATTTTATAATAATTAAGATTTTATTTTAAAAACTAAATTCCTAATAATATATAAATGATTATACGATTAATATTAAATTAATAAATTATTATAATATTTTTAATAATATTATTTATTATTAAAATTTCATAAGAAAATAATGAATAATTTCATTAAATTCTAAAATTTTATATGGTAAAACCTTATAGCTAATTTAATAATATACCTAATACTTTATTATAAACCATAGCTTTAAAAAATATAAAATTATATTAATACTATGGATTTTATTTTAATTTCTATGATCCCTTTTTACGTTATAATATTTTTTAATTTAAATTTATTAATAATAATAATAAACTTATATTTTTTATAATAAAAAAAAATCCCGATAAATTTCCTAAAGATATTTCCGTTAATTAGCCGAAATAACTATCTTAACCATAGGCAAAATAATACCCTAAAAAACTTTATAAAAAAATTTTAATAATTAAAAAGAAATTATTTCTTAAGCGTAATCATAAATAATTTCGTAAAAATATAAATACTTTTCCAACTAATAAGCTATAATTATTTAGTAATAAAAATATTAAATTACTAAAAAGGCATCTAAATAAACCTTAAAAAAATATCCCGCTTATTATGATTTTATTAGATAATAAATCTAACGATATAAACCTTTCATTTATTATGATTTTATTAAATTTAAATTTAAATTATTCTTTAAATAATATTAAATTATATATAATAAAAAATAAAAAAAAAATATTATTAAAATATTAAAAACGTAATTTAAATCTAATAAATAATAATAAAAAAATTAATAAATAAATAATAATATATTAAAATAATATAAAACTAAGGTCTAAAAATAATTAATTTAACCTTTTTAAATTAAAAAAATAAAATTAAAAATATTTTCCATATATTATATATATAATTATCTAATAAATTATATTAAATATTATCATAATAAATTTTATAAATATATTATAATTTTATAATGTTAATATAATATTAATTATATTTATAAAATCATAAAATAAATAATATTTTATACTAATTAAATTAAATTATAATAAAATTATACTTGAAATATATTTCTAAATTATCTAAGTAAAATATAATTATTATTAAATATATTATTTTATAAATAATAATATAAATAATAATATAAATAAAAATATAAATAAATTAATATAAATAGAAAAAATAATATTTACATATTATTATCCTAAACTTAATTTTCTTTTAAAATATAACCATCTAAAACTAATTAAATATATTAATATTTATTATCCTAATTACTTTAATATAAAATTATTAATTAATTTAAATTCTTTTAATAATAGTAATTTCAATTATTTTATTTTATATTACATTTATTATATTATTATTAAAAACATTTAGAATATTAATAAAAATTAAAATTACAAAATTAAATATAAAAATAAAACTAAAGATAATCTTTATTTCTTTAAAATTATGAAATGCAAACTAATATAAATACCCACAAATAATATTATATAATTTAATCATTATTTTTTTTATATTTTTAAAAAAAATATAATTATAAATTTATTTATTAAATAAATTCTTATTAATAAATTATTTATATTAATATGTTATTCTTTTTACTTTAATTTTAACTATTAGGAATTTCCTAATAAAATATCAAAGCTATGGTTATATGTATAAATAATTAATAAAAATATTAAATTAATGACTAAAAATAAATAATTTATATAGCCATTTACTATTAAAATCATTAAAAAAAAACTTAATAATTAAAAATATCTTTCGGAATATTATTATTTAATTAAATAAATAATTATAATTAAATTTTACCATATAATCCCTAAGATAATCCCTATTTAATTCAATTATAATTTTATATGTAATTATATTAATTTAATTTTATTATATAATAACTTTATTAATAATATAAAAAACTTTATTTCATTTTAATAAAATTTTCATATTTTATTTAATTATAATAACCTAATAATTATCTTAAAATAAAAAAAAAATAAAATTACATATAAATCCCTAAATACCTATTCTTTATTTATTCATATTTTATAATTTCCAAAAAAATCAAAAAATAAAAACCTAATAATTATAAATTTATTTTATAATATTAAATATTATTTAATTACCAAAATCCCTATATAATTTATATTTATATAATTTACTTAAAACATTTTTAATAATAAAATTATATTATTATTTACAAATAAAAATACAAAAAACATTAATTTTCAAAAATTAATTAAAAATCTCAAAAATAAAAGCTAAAAAATTAAAAAAAAAAAAATTAAAAATACTCTATATAAATTATAATTAAAAATACAATCAACTAAAAAATAAAATAATAAAAAATCAAACAATAAAAAGCATAAAAAAAGCGAAAATAAAAACGCATATAAGAATAAAAAAAATAAACATATAAAATCTATCCTTTCAAATCAATTTATTTCTAAAAAAAACCCAAAATCTAATAAATTACATTTAAAATCTAATAATTTTAATAAATCTAATTCTAATAAATTTAATTCTAATAAATTTAATTCTAATAACTCTAATAATTAAACCTTTTATAATAAACTTTTTAATAATATAATGGGTGAAATGCACAAAAAAACTAACCATAATATCCCTCATAATAAACTCTTTGATAATCTTATTGATACTAACATTAAGAAAGCACCGCCAATCAAACGAATAAAACAAATAGCTTTCCCTAAAAATGCTCCAATCTATCAAGATCAAGCCGATAAAGCCGAAATAATTTTATCAATAGGCAACTTACCAATTAGCAAAAAAACCATACTAACAAGCAACAAATTGAATTTCAAAAACACTAAATAAACCACATTACCTAACCATGCGAAAACCGCCCCGCAATTTGCTTACAAAAATACGTACATAACATTGGAAAAATAATAAATAAATAATTAATTCAAATAAAAAAAAATATCAAATATAAAATAAAAAAATTAAAATATATATATTAAATAAAAATAAAAATTAATCGATTTATTTATTCTTAAAAAATAATAATATTTTTAATATAATTAATTTTTATTTCATATAATTTTCTAAATCATTTCTAAATAATATAATATATATATAAAATTAATAATATAAATAATTTAATATTAATATATAATCGCAATATAAAATCCAAATAATATATATTATAATAACTATTATATATAAAAATCAAGAAAAATAATTACTAAATTCTCCTTAATTAAATAATCAAAATGATTTAAAATATATATATATATTAATAAAACTAATTAAAAAAATATGCGAAATAAATATTATAATTAATTAAAATAAAATATTAAGATATAAAATTTATATTGCTATTAATTAATAAATTTTAATACTAATATAATTAACGTATAATTATAAAAAATATTACTAATGTAAAAATCAAATGCTAAGATATATATAATTTAAATATTACGTATAAAACTTAAAGAAAACGTATTACGTAAATAATATTACTCAATTAAAAATATATTATAAATATATTAATTTATATATTATTAAATATTATAATTTTAAATTAAATTATAAATAAATATATAATATAATATAAAACTAATTTATAAATTAAATTATTAAAATATATTATATTTATAATATTATTTTATTTAAAAAGTATTTTTTTTTTAAATTTTTTTTATATATAAAAATAATTTATTATATATAATTAATTAATTTTAATTAAATTTTTAAAAAAAAAATAATATTTTAAATAAAAATTTTATTTAAATATTTAAAATATAATTACCTAATAATTTAATAATTCTAAAGTAATTAAATATTTAAATAATTTTTTAATTATTTATAAAAATTTATTTATTTATAAATGAATAATTAATTATTTTTTTATATATAAATATTTAAAAAATAAATATTTTAATTATAAATAAATTAATAATATTATATTAAATTTATTTATATTAAATAATATGTTTTTTTTATATATATTAATTTAAAATTTATAATAAATAAATGTATATTTTTATTTATATATTTTTTATAAATAATAAATAATTAAATGAAATTTTTAATATATATTAATATTTTAATTAAAATTATAATTTTTATTATTTAAATTAAATTAATAAAATTATAAATTTATTAATTAATTAATATATAAAAAAAAAAATAAAAAAAAACTAAATGAAAATAATATATTAATAATATTTACCATTGATTTTTATATATATTTAAAATTATTTTATTAGTAATATTTATTTTAGAAATTCAAATTAAAATCGTAAAATGCATTTTTCTAATTATATAACTTTTTAATTAATTAGACTTTTAACTTATCCCTCCCCCACGAATTTTACTTTTTTAGTTTAAATTAAAATAATTAATTTTCCAAATATAAATAACTTTTTATTTATTAAAATAATTATTAAAAATTCAGATAATTTGAAATTAATGAAAATAATTAGATTTATTATTTTTATAAATAATTATATATTTATTTATTATTTTAAAATAATATATTTGCTAATTCTAATTTAAAAAATATAAAAATTTAAATGCGTAAATTACGTGATTTTAACCGTAAATAATTTTAAAATAATAATATAAATGCTTTTTTATAATAACGTAATAATTATTAATTATATCCGAATAAATTTTAACTAAAGAAATAGAAAATTTAATTTTTTATTCTTAAATTATTTTTTTATTTATATTATATATATAATTATTAAAATGAATAATATATTTATTCGATTATAAATAATTTTAATATTATAATATAATTATTTTTCTATAATAATATAATAATTAATAATTATATTTAAATAAAAATTAATTTAGGAAATAAAAAATTTAATTTTTTATTTTTAAATTATATTTTTATTTAAATTATATATATAATTAAAATTAAATATTTATTTTATTATTTTAAAAATATTTAGTAAAATTAAATTTACCGATATATTAATTTTATATTATTTTTTAAATAATATATTTATTTTTATTTATATAAATATATAAAATAATTATAAAAAATAATTATATTAATAATTAATTTTTAAATATAATTTTATAATAATATTATATATAATAATTTAATATTTCGTAAATATATATTTAAAATTCATTGCGATTATATAATAAAATATTAATATAATTTTAAAATTATTAAATTTAATTTAGATTTTAATTCGAAAGATATTATACTTAGACCCATAAATATATTTACACGGACTAATGGCAATATAATTAAATAGCGTAATTACTTATTTTTTAAATTGAAATTTAAGCTAATTAAAATAAAATAATATTTATTATATATTAGATATTAAATAAATAGGGAAAAATGAATTATATGTAAAAAAAAAATTAATTAAATATATAAAAAAATAAAATTATATTTATATATTTAAATAAATAATTTATTTAATTTAATTTTATATTATTTTAAAATAATATTATTTACGTAATATATTTTTTTTTAATTTCGTATATAATATTTAAATTTTACATATTATATTTTTACATTAATATTTTTACATGTAAATTTCCTTTAATTTTATTAATATATAAATTAAAATTTAAGACATTTTTAATTAATAATATAAATAATTATAATTAAATAAAATTATTATTTTTTAAATCGTAAAATTAACTAAAATTATATTAAATAAAATAAAAAAAAATAAAAATTCTAATATAAATTATATTATTTTATAATAATTAATTTCAATTAAAATTTAAATTTAAAATATTAAATTAATAATTTTAATAAAAAACCCTTTGAAATTATTTAGATTTTTAGACTTTTAAGATTTAATTTTTTAATTAAATTTATATAAAAATAAACCATTATATAATAATATAATTTCTATTAGAATTTTTATTTTATTTTATTTTATTTAATACGATTTTAATTAATTTTACGATTTAAAAAATAATAATTTTATTTAATTATAATTATTTAAAATTATTAGAATTATTAA
>MU376335.1:0-65133 GCA_022495205.1 Hypoxylon sp. FL1150 | reverse complement strand
ATATCCCCCCCCCCCCCCCCCCCCCAACAGAAACCCCCAAGAGAATACAATACATTGGAAACTAGCAGCACTCTTGTCAAAGGACTCGATCTCCGAATCGTGCTCTCGGGTCCCCGTCACCGCTACACGTACCTAGCCATGGGCCCCAAGGCAGCATCCCGAAGGCCAACGGCTTCGCGTAGACGCCGTGCCACGTCAAACTGTCCCGGTCGCTCGCCTGCCGTGCGCACTACGACTTCCGAGACATTATGCCTAGATGGGTGGCTAAACAGCCCACAGCTAGCCACCCATTCCCGGCACCAAGCCTTGCGGCAACCCTTCCATGCATCTTCCACGCACGCCGGCCGGGGACATAAGCACGGTTCCCCAAGGCGGAGCGTTGGCCGCTGCACGTAGCCATATTTATTTTCCTCGTCCAACAAGTCTCAAGTCGCATCACCTAAACCTCGTTTGTTCTAGCCGTGTCTGGAGATTCTCGTACTGGGGGCGAGAAATATGTGGTGCTACAGGTAATAGTAGGTATGGGTACCATTTTCTTTCAAAAGAAACAAGTCACAAATACCACCGACCTGTTTCTTGTTTTTTGCCGGTATATTCAGGTTTCCGTTTTATCTTTATTTTGGGGGCCAGTGGTAGGTACTTGCTGCTACCAAGACTTGGATCCGAGTGGACTCGAATCGAATCATTCATCGAGGCTGGGGTCTGTTTATGCCTTGCGGTTCATTGCGACGGGAGCCGATATTGCTGGGGCGGATAAGCACATTGTATCAATGGGATACGTCATCTCCTATTGGAAGTTATGAAATGGCTCTCTGCGGCTGAATACCTGCTTTATGTATATGTGTCTACCCTCCTGGAATATGTACATTGACGGGGTTGATGCCTGTGACCCAAAGAAGACACAGTGTCATGGCGTTGGCGGCATGGTTCCATCGTATGACTTGCTTGATAACCACATCTTAGCATGAGGCTTTCGGCAATAATGTTGAATACATTATATCCACGCATTGACCCCGTACATCTTTACAAGATAGGTGCGCATGTACGACATCTTCACTAAGTCTTACTAAGATAACTAATACAACCCTAAACGCAGGCTCTGTTATTAGTCTATTATACTCTTATTAAATTAAGTAATCAAATATAACAAGCCGTGAATAGGTATTGGTAGTTTCGTAGGTTTTTTCCACGATATATACGATTAGATATCTACCTCCTACCCTAGGTAGTCAGGTAACAGGTACATAGTGGATAAAACAAGGACTGTCAACGAGACGTTCGCTCTCATGGCCATGCTTCAAATCACCTCCGGTAATAGACCAGGCAGCACTTAATTCCAATCCGAATGAAAGTAGGATCGTATAGAAAACAACTTGCAACATTTCGATTTCAAAGAATCTGATTATTTATTTTGATAACTATCTTCGCGTTCAATTACTTTATATCGCAAACCATCCGACTCAAGCCAAAAACATGTGATCTATTGGGTACGAGCGGCAAGAGTCAATTTTCTGCTTCTCTTTATCTTAGGTACAGAACCAGCGACACCTACGGGGATCATGTCTTCTCACAGCTCTACGTCTTCCCGTGGAACGAAGTCTGTCCATGGCGAACCTCATCCTGGCAAGACGGTTCGAAGACATAGTCAAGAATAAGTTTGCATACTGTCCGAATCTTAACAAATCAATGCAGCCAGACTTCGCCAGAGGCAGGTGATCAAGGTCACACGGCATATAGAACGGGGCCGAGTACTTTCATGGGGAAGTAAGTAAGTATTGTCTTTGAATGATAAGTATTAGGTGTGCCTATTACCTGTAAATACATTGGCATACAGGGAGGCTGGTCTTACATATTCAGGCGAGCAGTGACAGCACACAGCTCATTAACTATGGTGGTTGAGGCGAGGATGTGGGAAAAATCTTCTAAAGTCATAACTGTGTCTATCCACCTAAAGGACCTATAGTATGTTGTCATGGGTAGGAGTTGGCGCAAGAATAGGGGTAGTTAGGAAAATTCACGTGTCTTATCTACATTCTCGTAATTGAAAAGTGATAATGCTTTCTATCGACGTTAAGATGATAGCTGAAAATCCAAGTTTAATTTCAATTTAGTAAACTTCGTATCATTTTACTTGACGTCCAATCTAGTCAGGTACTTGCCTGGTATGCACATTCTAGGAGCAACTGTCACTAGACAAATCACATGGTGACCAATCCCTTCCACGGTGAGTGAAAAAAAGGAATTGGCTCGTAGTCTGGATTTGAAGTCATTGGATATAGTTTTACCGAAATAAATTCTATATAGTGTTAAGCTTATTTGATTCTTTTGATACTTGGTCTTCACAAGCCATCCTATCGTCTCTTAGACCACGCAACTCCAGCAAAGACCTACACAATTGATCGAAATATCACAGGAAAGCTACGACTTTTAGAACTTCAGCATCCAAGATTCTTCGTCTTTCAGTCACGAACCTATCGGGACTTGTACTCACCATGTCCTCCTCCAACGGACCATCGTCTTCTGGAAAAGCCATACAACCCTCCCAGCGCCGCCAGGTTAAAAAAGGTTATGATCAAGTGGTTAAGATGAACAAGAATAATCCATCTCTAAGCCAACTATTGAAGGACTCAGGAAAACCCAAAAACCCCACACAACCAAGCCCCTATACGGCATACCTATACGGCATATGGCACTGGTGGATCGACATTTATGGGCTCCCCATCTATATCCAGGGCGGCAAGTATTTTGTTTGGTATTAGTGACTTGTAGATATGCTAACATCTTACTAGGATCAGGGACGTCGCTAAGCATAACGATGATACTTGCATCATGACAACCGAGTTGACAAATATCTGGCGTGAAGATGAAATCGTGGAGTCATGGTTGTACATACCTACCTTCTAAGGTAGATTTGTGTGGTCAGACACGGACAAACGCTGGCTTGGGAGTAGGAGTAGTTTAGGTACTTAGCAGAACAGAGAAGTCTTCTACTTCTTCTTGACATTATATATACCATTTCCATTGTGGGTCGGAAACGCAATTCCGCCGTATAAACCAAGGCATCTACTTCATTTTCAACGTTACGCAGACGAAGCAGCATACGATCGGTGCTGCAACAAACAACGACTCAAGCACCATGTGTATCCTCATACGAATCAAGCGCAGATGCATTCGATGCCATGACGTCGAGACATATTACGAACGTGTGGCCCCTTGCTATTGCCCTGAGTCCAGCAGGTGCCTCCGCCGAACGAGAATATGGAGTACTATAACTCTCGAGATACCGACTTGCGACGAATGTACCCTTTGGTATCGTTATTACCTTTAAACTCATAGACGATAGTTGTTATACCTTCAAGGACTAGACACCACATACAGATTGGAAAGGTGGAAGGCGAATAGTTGAAGGTTTTATTTTTAACCTGCTGGCTATGGACTAGGTTAGGTCATTTGATGGTGATTTCGCCCATACGATTATATAATTCCCATTAAGAGGTTATAAGTCTGAAAGTTATCCAAGATAATTATAGTATCTATTCAGGAGTCTTCTCTAGCGATTTGCCACGTTGATGTCAAAATTGCGATATGACTAGGCAAACTCAGAGGTAAATAAGAGGTAGATAGCTATTGACGAGTACCTTTCGACTTATCTAGGTAATATGGTGGTTAACTTTGATAAGACTAGCTGGACGTATGACTGCCTCCCTGAAGGGTACTAATACCCAATCAGAGATATATGACTAACTGAGTAGTAGAAACTGCTGATGACCTTCGGAACTCACCCCGAACCACCGAAGTAACGACAGAAACAACAAATTTTCGGTCGAAGTGAGGATAAACATGAAATGATTGGAAGCAGGTAGATATTCAATAGCCGTAGGACGCAATCGACGTTTTCAATAAGCGCGCAAGGGAGAAGCAGTCTTCACTGCTCTCGTAGACGACGCGAGTGACACGAGATTATTAATTTCACGCTCAATTGGTATGCCAATTGAAACGAGGAAGAGTCTCGGCGTTGGAGCCCTGGTGGAGCATATTCGGATCCTAAACACTCTCGTTAGACTGATATGCGATCATGATAACTTGCGAGTGTCCCCTTGAGCGTTAACCTGCAACTATGCGTCGCCACGTCGACCCCGATTGATCGAATTGCCTATCAAGGTTGCTTTGATGGATATCGGTTATCAGAATGTCACTGCGGATCTATCTTTTACCCCGAATTGAGCAGTTTCTGTGACTGTGGGATAGGGAAAAATCGCTTATAAAGGGGGGAAGGGTTGCAGTCGCTCCGCGGAAATATCGCGGCCGGGAGCTCGCCCCGATTATTCGGTATTCGGAAGATGGAGTCAGGGAGTTCCCGTGACCTTGGTCCACCACGCTGGCCTCGTCCATTTTTGGAGTTTTCGTTACCCAATATGACGACAAAGCAGTCAACCAATTGGTCATCGCGTCTCGGGCATCCCTGTCAAGCCCTGAATCCTTTAGTCACGGACTGTAAATAGCCTTCGTGCGCTATTCCTTTAGGTCATTTTAGCAGCCCTTGAAATCGCCCAGTAGGTCTCATGGTGTCATCTTCTCGAGGAATGAGACAGGAAGAAACACTAGGGCGCTTCGAGCAGGAAAATGCCGATGGTGGTATGTGGGCTTCCCAATGCGATAAATACGAGCAGCTTGCCGCCGTCACGGCGCCGTATCGTATGGGCGGTGGAAGCTCGTCATCACTTACCTGGCCTCTCCGTGCTAAGAAACCACTCGAACTCGTGTCATCAGTACCAAACTCTGGTCCCAACGCACCGCCTGGGCGACCCGGCACACAGATGCCTTTCAACCCCTCCAAATGGCACTTCGACATTGACGAATACCTGAATCCCTGGATCCCGCCTGCGCCATGGAAGTATGTTCCATATCCAATTGCCCACTTCTTCGGGTACAGGCCGAATCACCCACGACCCTTGGGAAATATCGCAATAATCTTCTGGGCGTTTATCGGTATCCTCAGTTCTCTCACCATAATCGAATTGGTAGGCCGTGCAATCCCCTCATTTGAGGAGCACGGAACACCTATGATCATTGGTAGTTTCGTAAGTCTTCCGTCATATACTCTCCACTTCAGGATCGAGACTAACGCGAGCTAGGGCGCTGCTGCAGTTCTTGAGTTCTATGCGATCGAGTCGCCGCTCGCACAACCTCGGAATGCCATCTTGAGCCAGATATTCGCTTCAATTATCGGCGTCGGCATTAGCAAGCTGTTCGCCTTGGGTCCCGTGTCGAGGGATCTGACATGGCTGGGTGGCTCGCTGAGCTGCGCGTGTGCGACCGCGTTCATGGCCTTGACGGGAACCGTGCACCCCCCAGCAGGTGCCACGGCGATGCTTGCTGTAGTAGATAAGGCGGTCGTGAATCTGGGATGGTTCCTGCTTCCCGTGATGATTCTCGGAAGCGTGCTGATGCAGTCCGTGGCGCTGCTCCTGAATAATATCCAGCGGCGGTTCCCCGTCTACTGGTGGACGCCGGGAGAAGTCGGTCGGAGAAAGATGCAGCCTCAGGCAGGCGAAAAGAGCAATAGCGAAAGCGGCAGCGACACCTCTTCTAAGCTCGAGATTACTCGGACGCGAAACCTGGAAGAAGGAAGAGTTGTTGAAGAAGAGTCGAAAGTCGTCATAAGGCGAGGGCTTGTGCTTATTCCCGAGGACGTATATATCTCCGCGGAGGAGAAAACCTATCTGGAAGAGCTAAGCTTACGATTATGAATTACGGCACATATTATACGCATGGATACCCTTTCACTCCCCGTTATCAATGATATTTTTGAGCGAGCACCAAACATATTGGCATTGTCGGGCATTTGGTTTAGAATTTAATAATAGATTTACTTCATAATCTCTGTTATCACGTTAGCCATAGATATCCGCACTAGGCATTAACCTAAAGGCAAGGTAGTCACCCACTCCCATCTTTTGCGTTTGGGGCTCGTCACACCGACGTCATGTAGCCCCTTTTCGAGGAAGTAAGTATCTGGTACTTCCATGTAAACTGGCAGAGATGCAATCATTATGTACTACGAATGGTCTAATTGAGAACTCTTTGTCCTTTAATCGTAAGTAAAATTTCACCTTTTAAAAGTCATGACGCTGGTTCATGTGTCTTCTAGCTCCTGTAAATACACTTGTTTAATTATTAAAAAGATTCCAAAAAGCTGACGGTTTTCATACGGATCAGCTCAATATGTCCACAGCTAGTTCTCGAAATTTACACAACACATTCAACATGCTTTAGGAGTTTTTGATCACAAGTAACCAAGTGATATGGAGAGTACGAAAACTATTTCTCATCTGAAGATTGAAGCTACTAGAATAATCTACCTATTCAGGAATATACGCAGACGTGGTATTTTGTCAGAGGACGAGATAGTAAACAAAGTGAGTAATTCATGTTAATACTACTACCATAATCGCCGGCACACTTTAAGATATATTACGCAACAACGGCACCGTAGATATAATCTAGATAGTTCTTGTTCCTTCATGTGTCTAATGCGAGATTCAAATGCTCACACATCGCATCCTAATTCTATTGTCATCCAAGAATCTCTAGAAAAGAAGAGGACCTATCGACATGGACAACTGTTTCCCAATGACTGGCTCGATTGATTGAACGTCAATGACAATAGAGTGCTTGGTATTGCGCGGCGTAGGGAACTGCGGTGTGGATGTACCTGGTCCGTAGAATCTGGGCTTCCTTTTTCCACGCAGGTGTGACAAGTATCCCTGTACTCCAAAAGGTTCTTATGGGAAGTATACAACATCCTAATCAGGTAAAACCCTCGATAGAAGACGCCGGTGGCGTCGACGGCCCGCCTTGTAGATCGCCCTAGTCCTCAGCCACCCTTTCTTATATCCACTCAATGACATCCGTAGCCATGCTGATGGTTTCGATCAATAAGCACCTGCATATTCTTGTCTGTCGTATGGCTCTGATGCTAAATTCATGTCTTTGCCGGGGGCCACCTTTCTGCATTGACTTTTAGAGGGAGGGGGTTATTCCGTGCATCAGGCGGCGGACTTGGTACACTCGTGTTTGAGTCGCGAATTGAAAAACCTTTTGGTGTTTCTAAGCACACCCTTTTGGTTCCTCAAATGTGTTAGGGGCTTCGATGTGTCCTGACGAGTCTCCTTTAAAGAGAAGGGGTTTACTTCCACCGTAATATGAAGACCAGTTAATAGGCTCGCCTACTTATTTTCGTGTTTGTTCATTCTCTGAGAAAGCAATTCTACTAAGTTTCTGGTACTTCGTGGCTTAACGATAGAGACTATGCCTAGTTTAGATGAGTGCATGTTGCGCATCTGCCCGTAACGCTCCTCTTGTAACAGGGCAATCCTTTCTCGCTTTGGGACTGCCATGGCATTTGAATATCTACTCGACCAGTTGGCATATGATATACTTGATACATAGTGCATGCCATGTACCTTGAGATATAAGCAGGTATTTAAATTGCCTGGGTTGAAATTACAGGACAGCGAGTTCACTTAGTGGTCACAGGAAACGAAGCCTCGAAGAGATGAAGTACGATTTATCGCGGTACTTTTACCTAGTAGCTAGGTACATGTGTCTAATCCCCTGGACCCTTATATGAATGCTACTACTTTGTGTAATTGTTTCCTTCCTGTTATATGGTTTGGCATCGTTAACTGTCCACATATCCGCTCATTGTCCATACATACCCTTTTCCACCTAATCCCTGTCTTGCTCCCTCCTACTCTTTCTGAGCTCCTGAGAACCAGTTTAAGAGATTGATATCACCTAAAAATGAATGGACAGAGAATGGCTCCACGCAGTTATTGAATTTTCTTTGTCATGCTGGTTCACATTGCGAATTCCGCTCATCGAAATATTGCTCATGATCTTCTGCAAGTGTTTCGGTCTTGTTCCTATCCAGTTACCGTATGTGTGTGCAGCTGGGCGTTCAACTATGTACCTGCTCAGTTCGGCTCATCATATCACGAAGCCCGATCCGGCTTCTCCTTTTGACGGGACCGGTAAAAGGTGCTGCAATAGAGTTCAGACTATCCACTTATAGTTAGGAAGGCAAAGGGAAGGTTAAGCCCCACTAGCCGTGCCTCTGGTAACCCTATTGGCCCTATTTTAACTCATCAAATAAGCGATTTTATCATCCCCATCGCTTTTTTTTTCTTCTCTACCTTTTTCCAGATCTTCATCCAAGAGTATTTCTTATATCAATTTGTTGGAGCTACCGGCCTACGTGGGTTTCGTACCGAGGGTGATTAGGCTAGTCTATATATATATCCGAGACACCAGGTGGACCTTACTCGAGTCAGTTGACGGTAGCTTGAAAAGACTGGTAGCACGCACCTCCATTGCTTCACAGTCGAAGTATGGCTACTAGTCCAATGCCGGCGGAGAATAAGTTTCCCGTCGAGACCGGCGCCGACCATGAAGTTGCAACACGGGAAGACGGACCGCAGCCTCATGTCGAATACGATATCGCAAGGGTGGAGGCAGTCTACAGGAAGTTGGACCGCCGCATCATCCCAGGTAAGACTCCCAATCGCGTCTAATACCCTCGTCGATGCTCATGCTGATACAAAAATATAGCCTTCTGGATTCTGTACTTTCTCTGCTCTGCTATCCGCTCTAACATTGGTTTGGCACAGACGATGAATGAGGATGTCGGCCACGACTTGATCACCATGCTTGGGCTCTCGTCCCATGACATCTCCACCGCCTTGGCCCTCTTCTATGTATCTTATGTCATCTTCGATTGCCCCTCAAACCTTATCATGAGCAGGCTCAGTCCTCGAGTATGGATGGCTAGGATCGTCTTTGCTGTCGGTGTAATAGGAGCGTGTTTCACCGCCGTCAAAGCTGCCTGGAGCTTGGAGTGAGTTATATAGCCTTTCATGAGATAGCTTTACACGGGATACTGACAGTCACTCTAAGCCTTTTACGTTTCCTGCTCGGTTTCGTTATTGCTGGCATGTGGCCTGGCATGTCGTATTATTTAACCTTATTCTACCCTCCCTCTCGAACCGGCAAACGAATTGGATATTACTTCACGGCTTCTCAAGTCTCAGCCGCCGTGGTAGGCCTAGTATCTGCTGGGTTCCAACTGATGGATGGGGCTGGCGGGCTTGTTGGCTACCAATGGATGTTTCTCATCTACGGACTCCTTGCTGTCATTCTCGGCTGGACCCTGCTATGGTGGTTACCCGACCGTCCACTGCCACCCGGTGAAAAGAGAACTCGGTCGGGTTATATGAAATGGCTCCCTCCAACCCCGGAAGCCCTGAGCGGCGAAGACGCATTGGTCCATTACGAAGACCTCAAGCGAGTTTACCACCCAAGACCGTGGACTCCCAAGGATTTGGGACTTGTACTCATCGACTGGAGACTGTGGCCGTTAACGCTTATGTACTTCGGCGTCGTAGGAGTCGGAATTGGCACACAGCTTTACGGCACCGTGATCATCCGCGGTATCAACCCATCATTCACAGGGGTGCAACTCAGTCTCTTATTCGCACCTATTTGGATTGTAAGTTATGCATCCCCTGGGCAATTTTTTCTTAAATTTCTAACTGCCTATATTAGATGGATCTAATCGCGATCCTGCTTGTTACCCCGGTTTCGGATCGTTTCCACCGCCTCAGACCCCTGTTCTTCTCATGTGCTGTATGCATTCAGATTGCTGGCCTTCTCACTGTTACATTTGCTCCCACCTCGAACCCTTGGGCGAGATATGGAGGACTTCTGATGGTGGGATTCGGCCTTGGTCCGACGGTCCCTATCTGCATGACCTGGACCAATGAGATATTCCAACGACGACACAGAGAGGTCGGCGTAGCTGCCGCATCGGCACTCGTCTCAGGTCTGGGGAACCTCGGAAGTATTACCACAACGTATGCTTTATACACCGGTTGGCCGGCAGATGCTGCCTCTGGACCTCACCAATACCGCAGGAGCAACTTAGTTATGATTGGCATTTTGTGCATGAGCATTTTAAGTAGCTTCGTCATGTTCATTGCGCTCAAGATTACCGAAAAGCATAATCATAAAGTCAACAGCAGCGGGGCATCGACGATTGAAGGCGCGGACAACTTCCAAGATGGTGCGGCTCGTCGTGAGCTCCAACAACGTGGTTTTGGTCGCATGAGATGGAGTAAGAGGGGGTAGTTGACTACCCTATTTGAGACTGGAGATAACAATGGTTACGCTTGGCCGTGATTTTCAACAATCAAGCTGAGCAGCCATTGGCGGAGCTTCTCTTTCTAAAGATCCGTGCAGTTCAACCTGCAATTTCCACCTTTCGCTTCGATATCTTCCTGTTTTACTACAAATTCGTGGTGCGAATCACACCCATCGGATGTTCGATACGCACATCATACGGGGATTCTAGCTTCGACAGCGAAAGTGCCGCTGCGCCATCGCTGGGACTGGGCGTGTTTGGATGAAGGACAGGCGGGGCGACAATGCCGGCACGCTATCGCTACCTTTGCTTGTCCTGTGGGAGAGTGGCGTACACGGACGGTGTTTGGTTTTTCGTGCTGTTTCGGAAGGTTGCGGTTTTATTTTGGCGCTTTGCATATGATACCCCCATCTGTGTTTTGGATACGCTGTCATTCGAGGTTTGCGACAAGAAAAAACAAGACTCGCCAGCGAAAGTGCTTCTACGCCATCGCTTGGGACGGCGTGTTGCAGCCGAGGCGGGACCGGCGACAATGCTTCTGCGCTATCGTTTGGGAACTCACCTCGTGGGCGTTGCATTACACACGTTTCTTCAGAGTCCTTTTTGGAATCCTTCTAGTAGGATAACAAGAAGTAGCTTGGCTGTACGCTCGCTACATCGCTATATACAATTATGCGGAATTAATATTTGGCCTTGCACCTCCTCCCGTGGTTTAATTCCCTTCAACGCCCTGCTCGACCTAAGTGATAGAAGATACATCGTTTACACGTACTGGTTGCAGTATGGCATGATATTGGGGTAAGAATTATGTCGGTGTGGCCGGTCGACAAGCAGCAGTTTGGTGACGGCTCAATTAAGACGCATTTCCCTTGATTACGGAGAATTCAGGTCCGACAAGCTCCAGCATGGTGGCTTCCCTCGGCTTGAGAAACATGGGCTCGGTGATCTCGAAGTATTCCTTGTAGTATGGTTTAGTGATTTGGTTCTATGAAGACAGGTTAGTTCGAACTTGAAACTTGTTATGTAACAAGGGGAAATGGGAAAAGGGAGTTCAAGCTTACCTCGATGAACCACTGCCTATCTTTTGACCTGTTTCCCGAATTAGTACATGCATTCGGAGTTTCCCTTTTGTAGCACGGGATGAGGACACGAGTGGCAGCTTACCAATTCTCAACCCAACTGAACTTGCCCGGCTCCTCGGGAGACCGATATACCTCGAAAAACGTGCACTCGGGCTCGGCAGCTACGACGTCGAATATGGCCTTGAAGGCGGCCAGGAACCGCTCTGCGTTCTGGGGCGCGATGTGCACCGTAACGTGGAGACTGATGCCCTTCTGAGACGGGGGCGCCGCCACGTCGTTCGGGGTCTCGGCGTCCGTCTGCTCCGGAGGCGGTAGCTGCTGGTCAGCTGCAGCTGGAGGCGGCGCCTCGGGGGGCTTGGGTGTGGACGTGCCGCTGCTGGACACTACCGGTATCGATAGCCTCTTGGCGGCCTTCTCCTCGCTCCTGTCGCCCCCCTTCTTGCTGCCGCTGCGGCCCAGGGTGACGATGCTGCTGTTCCTCCAGTGCCGGAGCATGGAATTCCTGATGCTGCTGCCTCCGGTGCTGGCACTACTGCCGCCGTTCGTGCTCATGTTGATCATGGGTAATATGGTTGATATATGTTGTATGGTTATGATGCCGATGACGACGACGTACACGGACTTGGACTCGAACTCTTAACCCACGACGCCTTGTCTTCTGAGTAACTAGTAACTATAACGCATATTCCTTCCTCCCTTTCACATACGGAGTCGAGGTCGCAAGTTCATTGATATATATATATATATATAAAACGCCTCGTTCGCTATTCGGCAGTAAATGTCAATCTAACCCCCCAACCCCGAGACTAAGGGGCCGAAAGGGAACTCAGACCGGGTCGGAATTAAGAGGAATTAGATATATCTTATCAGACAATGTCGGCGGGCTAGGACTAAGAGGGTAAATTCAGGTGCGGATGGTGGGGCCGCGACAGCTATGCAAGGGACTATTTATTCCATCTACTCTCCCATGTGCTTTTGGAGACGTTCCTTCTAGATCGCCCGTGTGTCATTGGGCCTTTTTTTCTTTAACACGGACAGGTGGGACAGGCATGGCAGGTTCGCCGAGCAGATGACAAAGTTCCCAATTGCGGCAGAATGTGCGAAGCACTGACCATCCATGTACATACATAGCAGGCCATGAGCTCTGCAACGTGCGCTAGCTACCTAGGTAGCGTGTGTCCCCTGTGTCCCCCATGTCCCCCAACGTGTTGCCCCAAAATCTCGTGCTTTAAATCCGAAGCGACAGGGATTAATGGACCTTTGGTGGCATCTTTTTGTCTTTCTTTCTTTGATGCACTCCACTTTTTCGTTTCAGTCTGTTTAACGAATGGTGTCGTGGTAATTAGCGTAGCCCGGGCATTTTCCCCAGTTCGACGGATGATACAGATACGATGGATCTGGACTTTTGACGTATCACGTATCAAAAGCGTCGGTGAAGATCATCCCAAAACCACTTCTCACCTCTCTCATCATCGAGATGCGAGAGGCTAACAAAGTCCCCTTCTTCCCCATGCGTCAACAAAGTACCACCTAACCTAATCTACCTAAGACATGGGACATGGGGAGTGCCATTTCTGGGAACGTCGGAATCATTCCGCCTTGGATATTTACGAACTATATAAGACCCCGATTTCTTCAAAGAGTATCGAGTCCCCTATTTTTCTCTTCCCATGTGGGTTTTACTATGTACCTGCGGCGCGGAACCGAAAGACCGAGCGCGAGCCACTACGTAAAGAAAGAATCCTTCCCGAATCCTTGGGACTTGGGACTTGGGAACTTCGAGACGGTGACAATGAAGCGCGGGAAGCCGCAGCATCGTGCATGGATGAATGAAAATAAGTACGCTTTGTCGAGATAGCGGCTAACCTTAGTCGAATCGATCCATCAGCGTTTCGTAACAGAAGGTACGTACAACATGGACGACTTTTGCTGTTCCGAAGTAATATGCCACGCACACAAGTAGTATGCCGCGCACACTACTGACGACTTATTATTCGACTCTCTGGCAGGGTTTAATTTAGTATCGCGAGCTACGACTTCACCAGACGCATACCGTTAGGACGGGACTGCTCCGATATTACATAATACGCTCTGCACGCTCGATACGTCTTCTAGTTTCGGCGTTAGGTGCTAGATATGAGCCCTTATTAGGTGTGACACTCCAGCGGTATGTGGGATGTCATTTCGCAAACCACTTCAGATTAAGATGTAAGTGTGTATCTTAGCTTAAATCTTTAGGGTAATCCTCTCGCTTGTCTTGTTCCTTTTTTGTCCTGTTTCATAGTTCCGAGATAGGGTAAGGCGGAGCCAGGATGGCGGCATCCTACCCGTTATCAACCATTCTTCGCTTCCGCCCGATCTGCGGCCCCGAATGTCAAAAGTCTTGAGAGCGTTGTAGTCGGAACGGTCTAGATCGATGGCCCACTTCGTGATCAGCCCTACCTCGTACCTTAGGTACTTTGCGATTATTACACTTAACAAGACCATCCGTGGAGGGTCTCTCTTCGCTGGTCTGGGTAGGTAGTTCTTCATACCCTTCCGCTATGCCGTGGACTTTTGTTTGCTTGCTACTGGGCCCCGTGGGGTTAAATCCAACTTCCTATGACACTTCAGGCACCCACCGCAACAAGCACCAACTCGCGAGCCACAGTTTTTTGTGATTTTCTCTCATATGAACCTCGGGAGATAAAGTCATGATCTGATTTGCAATTTCTGTGAAACAGACCGACAAATCCGACAGCAGGCAGCCTCATCCAGTAATTGCGGGCATCAATCAGACTAGAGACGTCGGTTTTGCAGTTTTGACAGCTAAGATGATGCACTGGTCCTTTGCAACCGCCAGACCCTGCTAATGCAGATCATTTCGATGGCCAGCGAATCATGCCGGCCCTGAGCCTCCTTCCAAGGTGTTCTATTAATGCACCCAATTCATTTATGGACCTCATCTCCCAAAGTGCAATTCAGCCTCGTAAGGGAACCCCTACAAAGATAATTACCTACCAAGATATGTTACTCTAATAACTTTCAAAGAACATGTTCCGTCTGTAGAGTTTCTTCCGGTTGGCTTATTTTCATACCTGAGGCCCATCCGCACGTAAAGGGCGATACATCAAAGGGTTCAGCTCGCCACATAAGCGGATACCAAGGCTAGTCAAGGTCAGGTATCAAAGACTATTCAGAGTATCACATGCGCCTAGAAGAGCACTGGAAGCCTTTATCATCAATGTCTTGACTTCTTAAGTTGCTAGCTAAGCTGCTGTTCCAAATAAGAATCACTGGCTTTCGCAGAGAACAGACTATCTTTGCCAATATCTTAGTCGAGCTCGCCACGTCTAACTTATCGATTCTAGGTATCGACATGACAGGAAGCCTGTTAGAATTATGGGATACCTATCAATAATCCTGTCCTACCTACCTGTCTAAGTAGGATACTACCTACCGGGCGTTAGCAATTCAATTATGAAGACTTGCTTACTCGTCAGCTGGAGTCTGCCCGATTTCATATAGATGCCTTGATATGTAATGTCAACCCTAATCAACCTATATCATGAAAAGGCCGGGGTCGTATTGGCGACTATGGCGACCAGATTTGCCAAGCCTAACCCCTAACCCCTTTTTCGACCGTGCCACTCAAATGAACATTTAAAATACACCATGACGTTTTGAACCATTAGTTCGAACATGTACTAATATCTGACAAAAAAAAAGGCCATTACATGAAATAGCTGACGTGTTACATGCTTTGATATGAGTGCGTCTTAGATACCTAGGGTAGCATCTATGGCCACGTTAACGGCCTTATGACAGTCATAGTCGAGTCTAGATGAAGCATATTGTCTCTGTCTGTCGTGAAACACGGCTTGATAACTTGGAGTTCACAGGTCTCTTTGGGAGACGCCAGCCGGAACTTCCAACATGGCATATCAACTCTCGGGATCATGCTATCGTATCATATCCATAGTCTTTTCGACGATGGCAAAATCAGCCTATAACGCATCCCACCCCATCGTCTAGGTACATTGTACCTAATTAGGCCGAAAAGGGACACTTCTGCGTCTTCAGCTGCTGAGACTAAATTTACCGTGTCGAATGGACTCAATAAGCCCCAGGGGATGTCGGGAAGATCTTCCACGGCACACCCGCCAAACTAACGCATGGACATCTCGGTCATTCACACGGCTAGCAGTTATGTTTTAGCTCGGAGTGGAAGAAATGCCGTCCATTACCCCCCCACCCCTATTAAGGCCAAAAGACTATGCCGAGCTGAACAAACAAAGGAAATGCATGGAAATGATCCTCTGGGACGAACCCGTTTCTCCCTTTTCTCATTTACATTTCTTTTATCATTTACATTCCTTGATGTAGCTAAATTAGAAGGGCTTCTTCCAATTCTTCCATCGGCACTATTTTCCCTTAGGTACTGAAGGTCTATTCCGGTGGTCGAATATCAGCGTCATGAAACACCCATTACATGGTATAGCACGAGGGGTGTGTCAACCGCCACAGCTATCCCGACAAAGTCGAACAGGTTTTCGATGTCAATCTTCCAAACTCCAACTCTCACAATCGTGGTTTGATTATGTCGACATGAGAAAAAGCAAGCTTCGCAACTTCGGTAGCAATACCTTAACATATTTTGTAAGCTCACCTTCCAGCACTATATATGTGGACAATATGTCTCTCAAGATTCCTCCCGTCGATTCCAAACCCCCTGGCTTTGTTCAAATTCAAACTCGAGTCTCATACCTCCGCGGGTCGGTCGCCGTCTCGCGATGGAAGCTCCTTCAGGAAAATCCAACTACCCCGTCAGTCAAAGATAGCCAACACTACACTAGTGCATTAAAGACACGGTGTCGATATACTCATTAAGGGGGACGCCGAGGCGGACGCGAGTTATCTAATAAGGAAGGTAACTATGTGTCTAGAATTCCTGCCATCTTGTAAAACAAACCGAAAAAGGGAACCAGTCCTTTATTTCCCCCATTCTCTATCATGGTCAACCCGTCATCCCAGCTCGTACCTGCGCAACGCCCAAACGGTATATTACCTCCATCCACCCATGCTGGGCAAGAACGCCCCCGAGTACCGCTGCTGGAAAGCGCCAGCTCTATTGCCGTCCGCGGACCGCGGACGAGGGGGGATGCAAAGAGTCGAGACTTCGGGGAGCCGGCAAGGGTGCACAAACTTCACGCGGTTCAATTCTCCTTTTTCTCCTTCCGTTAGCGAGGCACTCGTATAGCACGACTTCGTAACTACCTAGGTAAGTAGCTGCATCTCCCATCTACGCACCATGAGATTTAGACGACAGAGCGTAGTTCGCCGGCTCTGTTCTCGCGGACGTGTAACGCGTCTCGATCTCCGCCGTGGTCTGGAATGGCTGGTGCATCTCTACCGCCGGCAGCCGTAACGACGAAAACGACGGAGAGGAGAGGCGGGGGAGATGTCTCGAGGAAGCATTCAGAACTCTGCTGGGTCCTGGCTTCGACTTCGGATAGGGCCGGAGTCGGCGGTTGGGCTCGGGCTCGGGCTTGGGCTGGGAGTTTTGAGGAGCTGAAGGTTTGTCTACTGCTCTGGAGCTAACAAAGATAACATCGTCGTCGTCTGAAATTTCATCTTGCGATGGGGTGCTGCTCTCAACCCTACTGTCAGCCGTGGAGGTGTCATCGTCTGTTGGGCTTTTCTTGTCCCGGTGTGCTTCGGGGCGCTCCATTACGGTCGCGAGGCTCGTTTTTGTATTGATTGATGCCATTTCTGGGAATATAGTATCATCGAGAGCTCTAGACTGGCTCTCTAGGTAAACGTCAAATCTGATTCGTGTTTCGGTCTCTAGTTGATGTAATGCTGGCGGCAATGTGTCTTTACCAGAAAGAAATCCAAAGCAAAGGCGGCCGAGCATTGTAAACTTATAATTGTAGCCGCAATGCCCATTACAATGCCACTTCTCCGTGCGTGTGCCTCATAATACCTAGTGTTCACTTACAATGAGGCTCTTTCAATGTAATGAATCACATCTTCTTTGAGTCGCCCAACTACAGTCATAGTGTTTGCTATTGTTCGAAATAGGACGTGGAGACTTACGACTCATTATAATATCACACCTTCTAGAGCCTCTTGAATCGACCGTTAAATGCCTCCATAAAGGGGTAATCACGTGATCCAAATCCCTCCTATTTTCAATTCCACACGTTGGGGGATACTTGTAAGTGATCACACAAGAATCTAAATGATATGATACTAAGTCTTCGGTGAGCCAGACTCGGACGAACTCGCACTTCGTCAAGATTGTCTCATATAGAAGTCGTTAAGTGATTGACCGATCCTTGAGATCTTTACCCTAAGGAGGGGACAAGGGAAAATTAGGGGCAGAGGGCATAACATCAATTTTCTTTCATCACATCTTAGGAAATAGCCTATAATAGCGTTTTTTTTTTTTTTTTTTTTTTTTTTTGCTATCTTACAAGGTGTTTGGATGCTGGGTTGGGAGCCGCTGTTAGAATTGCGATTACATCTATTGTAGCTACCCATTGAACTCAAACGCCTTGATCATTATGGTGTATCTCAGACGCATACAGAGAATTTCGGCTGTTGCTGCAATATAACTTCAGTTGCAGTACGGTAACATTAACATTGTTGCCCAAGTGACCCCCTTTGACTATACCGTGAGCGAAAGGTATCGGGTACGAAGTTAGCTCGTATTTTGAGTCCAGAGGACTGTAATCTTGTAATAGGAGACGGTCCCGAATTGTACCAATTGCTTCATTCGTTATTCACTGTATTTGGACGGAAAAGACGTGACGGCTGTTCACGTTTCGTCCATATTCTACCAATCCGATGAAATCTGACATCATGAGATACCGATTTTCTGGGTCTGAGTTCTGGGTTTTTCGTCTGAATATCGCTCGCATCTCAGTAAGGCTGTGTTGAGGAAGTCGAAGAGACGATTGATGACCCTTCATAACCAATCCGAGAATGACTCAGTATGAAAAGTGTGATTGTATTATATTAAGAATCTATTCTTGGGGAAAGACCCCGTGTCGGTGTGACTGGTTGAGAGGGGTTCAGTTGCCTCTCCCGCGGCCTCTTCCACGACCATTTCCACGGCCACCGCCCCGACTGCCCCGATTATGTTGGCCACCTCTGTTAGAGCCTCCTTTAAAAGCTCCTCGGCCGCCTCCTCGGGATTGATAGCTTGAATTGTGGGCGTTGGATCCATTGTTTGCTACTTGGCTTCGAGCCTGTGGCTTTGGGGGTAGAGATGCAAGTGCTGCAGACGGCAGAGACCCTCGGAAAGAATATGCATTACCCGTTATCGAAGGCGGCGGTCCAGGCGGAAGAGGCGGCTGCCAAGACGAGCCTCTGTTATCTTGGCCACGCTGGGGTTGATTCTGACCGCGCTGGGGTTGAGGCTGGGGCGGAGGCGGAGCTTCTTTCTCAGATTTGGCTTTGCGATTCTTGTTCTTAGCGCCATTTCGCGTGGAGTTTTGGGAGTTTTGTCCGATAGGAACCGAGCCGATATTGCTAGCTATGCGAATTTCGCCTCGGGGCGCCGGCTTCTGCAGGGGTGCGTGAACTAGGTCTTCCCCTTCTGACTCATCACTAGAGACAAAGTGAGTATGAGTCGGTCTCTTGGCTCTTCCACGAATATGAAATTCCGTTGAAGGAGGATCGACGTTAATCCAAGCGATAGCGACATCCGGGCTATCAGGGTCTACGTAGCGAAGACGATTCAGCTGCGACCAAGTTGTCTTCCCTGTAACCTTGCCCCCGACATCAGGTAAACCGCATTCTGGGCCGTAATGGCCTTGAGCGCCACAGGTGTAACAGAAGGCTGGAATATCCTTCACCTTCTTGCGAGTTTCCTCGGTAAGAGCGAAGCTCCTCCATATTTCGGTGCATTGTTCTTCGGTATGCTTAGCACCGCAAAAGGCACAGCCGTCTTGCTCTTGGGCAGCTAGTGCAAGCTTCTCCTCGCAATCTCTAGCGGCATGGCCCAATTGATGGCACTTGGAGCACCTTTGTTTGGTAGGACATCCAAATGAACTGTGGTCTTGGCTTTCGCAAAACTTGCAGCGTAGATGTGGACAATCTTGCGACTTGTGTCCAATTCCGGAACACGATAGACAAAATTGCGATGGGTCTTCAACGCCTGGGAAGTATTTTCGCTGTTGCTGCAATTCCTCGTCGTCCCCATCGGCCGCTGGAGACGGGGCGACTTCTTCCATATCTTCCTCACTCTCGGAGTCAATAGAAATGACGGTATTCTTGTACGTCGCTATTGCGTCCTTTGCCAGGCTGGCGCGCGCGTCTCGAATTAAGGCCTGCAGGTTGACGGTGACTATAACCTTTTTGGCAACACCCACAAAATCCATTTTCTTGTGCGCTCTGCGCTCGAAGAGGTTCGGTTTACCATGGTACTGAAGCATGAAACCTTTTCGTATGACTTCGCCATTGAGACGCTCGGCAACGCTGCGCTCATTTGCTTGGAGCAATGCTTTCGTCCAGACTCGAAGCTTTTCATTCCAGAAAGAGGGGCTTGAAGCGTCGTCTTCAAACTTGACAGATATTTCTGGACCGGTAGGATATTTCCATATGGCATCAGCTGCGGTAAATGTTTTCGTTTTCTTACCTTTAGACAACTCATTAGGTATTATGTCTTCCTGGGTCTTGCTTTCGTCTTCTGCATCGTCGTCGTCTTTACTTTCGTCTTCATCCTCCCCCTCCTCCCCATCTTCATCGTCGCGGCGTGAAGGCGCCGCAGTGGATGAAATCGCAGGAAAAAGTCGTGAATCTGCATTGCCAAACGATGTTCGTGTGCCTAGACTCACTCCTTCGTTCCAGCCCGACCGCGGCACAGGCTTGCTCCCATCTCTGTCGATGAAAAAGGACTCAGTTGGCACGTTAGATTCTTCAGGCTCAGCCTCGGCTGCACTACTGCCGACTTCGCCATCCTCCGAAAAATCGTGCATGACGTTATGTGGGGATTCTTCAGTATCGCGCCCTGGGCCAGCAGGTGCAGGACTCGACTCTACTATCTCGCCGTCGTCCAAACCCGAGTCCTCAGCCTCAGCGGGATTAGCACCGTCGGTTTTCTGCTTCTTTAGTGTAGGAAGCGACGCCTCCCTGCCATCCTCGTCGTCAGAGGTAGGTAAGCCCTTCAATTCTTCGCCATAATCGCGTGGTCGTTTCTGGTTAGAAGCGCGATCAACTGTGCCAGAGTTCTGGTTAACCGTCGGATCAGATGCCTCGGTGGGCGGATCCATCACATTCAGCGATCTAGGTGAAGGCGGACTGTGAATGACGCGGCTAGTGTGTATGTGGCTGAGCGTTGGGGAAAAAAAAAGACGAAAATTGCAGTCCGAGCTTGCCTTCCCAGGTAAGTCGGCTGCAGTTGACAGTACGAAGTAGACTTGAGAACAAAAAAGCCTCCAGTTTTCGCAGGTTTTTGACGGAATGTTACGCAACCCGAATGCGTGTTTGGTAACGCTATGATTTGACAAGCGGTTTTTTTTCGGATAGCGCGTACGCCTTCGAAGAATTGAAGAATCAATTAATATTGATATTGCGGCTCTACAAAATCGGTTTTCGGGAAATTAGTCAAGTACCATTGTACTATAACGTGGCGTGTGGCTGGAATGCATATGCACAATTTCTTCAGTTCTTTGTTTATGCGGATATGCGATAAGATGCGGCAAACAATGGACTATAACGAAACTCGGCTACCTACACCTGCCCTACAGAATCTTATGTATCAAAAGAGCCTATTTCTAAGGTTCTCGGCCTCTTTTCAGGTTTACCGTCGCTCACATGCTTGCCTTTTTGCGCACAATATAAATACGATACAACCTCCACTTCTGATTCCAGGTACGCGCCTACCTATATAAGGTATTCAGGACGAGATGAATAGTTTGCCGGTGGCAGTTTGATACGCGCTGTTCATCTAAACGAATAACACTAGCAAGGGGGCAATCTACAGCTAGCGTAGGTCTGGCTGCGGCTGGCACCTGGGAAAGGAGAAGTCAAGAATACGAAGTAATAGGAGGTACCTACCCAGTTAAATGCATAGCTGGTCTGGACGCATCATCATGTGACAGCTTGCGGTACCTAAGCCAGCAGCAAAACATGTGTGCGCATCGAAGTACCTTACCTGCAAGCCGGGTACCTGATGTATGCACTTAATGCACTTAGCACCTCAACACAAAACGAAAAGATTCTCGCCACAACTCCCAGCTAATACGCATCATAATATACGGAATACTACAGCGCATCTAAGCCACTCACGCAAAGTGCTCCCCACGCCAGAAATTGGGCGTCTCTATTAGCATTAGCAGGTGAACCCCCTTCCCACCCCTGTCTGTCCGCACGGCGAATAGGCCAACGAGTCTTCCAAATCTGGCCTGACCCCCTGGCAAACCTGTCCTTAGTTTCCCTGTCGCCGACTGCTGGCTGCTACTTTGATCTTCACCTTCCATTACCATTCTCGTCCGTTCTACTTTGCCCTAGACTTCTACTTCTAACCTACCAAAAAAACCTCCTTTTCTAATCTTCGTGAACTCCCGCTTTTATTCATAGTACGTTTTCACTTAATTTGTATTCCATCGCCAACCAATTGCCTTCACGTTCTGAAGAGTCGAGCGCCACCCAGAGTCTTCCGTGCCGTCAAGATCTGAACTCCTCCATGACTAGTCTCTGACAGCAGCATTGCTAGCTTTCCTTGATCCTCGACGCCGCTGTATTCCTTTCTACGATACCCTTTAGCTTACTACTACTTTCTGGGGCTAGGTCTGCCCGTGCTCGACAGTCGTAAATCCGCTTCCAAGTCTTCCTGAGCATCGTACAGCTGCAAATCTGCTGTTCTCATCCTCGCCGGTGCACCGACGACGTACAAAGCCCGATCCCACTGCGTGTATGTCGGCCGTATCCGATAGCGATACCTCGAAAACGACGTATTCCCTGAATACCTTCAATACCGCCAAAGTGTCTCCTCCAATTCTCATCCCCCGCACCGTCTCCTACGACGCCAGTACGAACCCTCCCAAGCAGGGTAGTACTTATCTCGGTATGGGCGATTCCAATTCGACCAGGAGGCGAAGGTCTAGTAGCATCCTCCAGATATATCAGGAACCGCAGGAGCCGATAGAGCAGCTGAGCGATCAGTCTGCTCTCCCGAACCTCAATGCGAACTGGGTCAACGCTAAAGGTGCGCTTACGGCTCCAGAATATTGAAGATACTACCAGTACCCAGGATACGCACACTAACAAACCCACCATTTGCAGGAGCGTGGACTATCCACATTGTTCTGATCGTTGCGCTAAAGATTCTCTGGGATGTGATACCCGGTGTCTCCCAGGAGACTTCCTGGACCCTTACCAACATCTCCTACATGTTCGGCTCGTATATCATGTTCCACTACGTCCGCGGCGTGCCATTCGACTTCAACAGCGGCGCTTACGACAACCTGAATATGTGGGAGCAGATCGATGACGGGGCACAGTACACACCGGCCAAGAAATTTCTGCTAAGCGTTCCCATCGTGCTCTTCCTCCTGAGTACGCACTATACCCATTACGACCTCACGTATTTTACTATCAACTTTCTAGCTGTGCTAGCTGTGGTTATACCGAAACTACCCTTTGTACGTTTTCCTCTCGAGCCGACTGCCCCATATACACCAGAGTGAACTAACCAATTTTTACAGAGTCACCGCATGAGAGTAGGTTTATTTTCCGGCGTACCGGAGGATTGAGAAACTGGCATTTTGGCACTCACGCGCTTGACGTTCGAAGATGGGTCGCAAAAAGTGTTACCAGGGGCCCGAGTTGTTCGAGGGGAAAACAGTACATACCTAGGTACGTAAAGATCGGTGGACTCAGGTGATGACCGATTCAAGCGTGCGGTGATGGGAAACAAGCAGTCAGTCAGGAAAAGTGCCATAATCAAGATCCAGTTGAACTATATTGGCCCGCTTCGTAAATCACTTTTCACGGCCACCCTTAGTGCGAAAGCGTATTTTGGGGGTTTATCGACCACCGACTTTTGACGGCCGGATATGTGCTTGATTATCAAGGTAAAAGGGGTTTCTTAGGAGTCTTGATGCCCTTGCTATGGCTTGGTCACGTACCTCTCTTAAAACCACAGAGTATCAAGTCAAATGCATTAGGTACCTAGTGATGGGTTGTAGTATCATCCTGCAATGCCACTTATTTGTTATCGGAGCCTTTCTCACGCCACGAGGGTAACCCTATTTACGGAACTCACAGCTACACACGACCATAGTAAGCCCAACTTTATTATGCCAAACGTGTATATAAGGGGAACAGGGCTGGATATGGATACGAATGATTTACTCTTTCAATCTTACAGCATATTAGAAAGCCCAAGTATCTAAGTTGTTCTTCGCTATTCTCTAATAGGTACCTGCTTATACTGTTACCATCTTGAGTCATCACATTCACCTCACCAAATTACCCATCTGTCAAGATGAAGCTTCAAAGCATAGCTGCTATCCTGGCTCTCCTGCTCAGCCAAGGAGCAGCCAGCGCCAACACGATAACATCAATGGCTTTACCCACGGCGGTCCGCGACCCCGTCTCCGCTACGACAGAACAGACATCTTCTGAGACCCTCTTGTCAAAGACGTATATTCCAACAAATCTTCTACCAAGGACGCCGCAGAGAGCAAGTCCAACGGCGCCGCCACCAAGCGCCGACATCCCACTTGAACGCCGGTTTGAACTTGAGTCTCTACACGCACCGGAGCGTCCAGTCGCACTGAAGCGAAGGGACTTTTCCCCGCCCTCGGTCGATGTATACGTTTGCGAATACAATCTCGAGCACGCCAACGACGCAAACGATGAACGGCAGATCAACTTCATAACCAACGCCGCTATAGCGCTAGCAGCGGTCGGGGTGGCCATGAGCTTATTTGCTTAGGTAGACGACGGACTGGAATCTTACCCCGGGGAAGCTTTTTCTACCCTTATTTGACCCCTCCCTCCAATCAACGCTGCGGCTCTCTTGCAACAGCCAATCAACGTGGACCTGTAACTGCGTCGGCGCTAGATCTGCAGGCTTCCCATCTTCTCTTCTTCTTTTCTTTCTTCCCCTTCTTCAATTTCCGCACTTCTTCCCTTTGTTATTGAGAACGTCAACTTCTTTGTGCGGATGGGGGGACGGCGTTCTAGGAGATACCTATATGATGGAGACCTAGTTTTTTCCTCTCTTTTCGTACGCAACGGAGCTTGAAAACAAGAAACGCAACATGGGCAGCTTGCGGCAGAATTATCTCGGATTTACGAGCACCTCTTGTCGAAGGAATTAAGATATGAGATAATATTTCATTGGTGTTTGAGGTCTGTTGATGACGAGTTCTGGTGGTTGCTGGTTTGATAGTACGATGGGATGAGCGGGATGAGCGGGATGAGTCAGTATGGAAGCAAACCCCGGAGGACTCAGATAAATCTATGCATATGTAGCCGTGAGGCTCAGTCTCGGCTTCGGAGGTAATCTAATCAGATCCGATATAAATCCTTCGGCCACGTAAGCCTGGGCACCCGAGCCCGGCCAGTGGCGTTACATTGTGACATGGTGAACGCGCATCGGGATAAACCATGCGGCGCTCCGTAATCGGGCAGCTGCCAAATAGGGCAGTGTATAAACAGGTAGGTACCTAGTAAGAGGAGAAATGGGGATGGGGTTCTTGTATAGGCTGCAGGTAGGTCCTTGCTGGTTTGGTTATTAGTGGGGTGGTTACCATATTGTTCTATGCTACCGCTCGGAAATCGAGGGCAAACGGCAGAAGGTCAAGGACAAACAGACGGGAACCAGTGACAGGAGCGCAAGTTTTACTCACTGGCTCCTTCCCCCTTCTCCCTTGTACTTAAACCCCAGCTCTGGCCACGCTGTCCACGTTCCAAGGTTGCTTTTCTTATCAGTCCCACCAGCTGAGACAACTGGAGGACCTCACACAACTTCTCACTTACATCGCTTAACACTGATCAAGATCTGAGAACTATTCCGTACACCCAGACGTAACCCAACACCGCCATCATGAAGGCTGGAGCCACTGTCCTGTACGCGACGGAGAAGCTGGGCCAGCGCGTCAGCGAGTACTCCGAGTCGGTGTCGCTCACGATCCCCAAGCCCCTCAAGGACTACCATGCACGCATCGTCGAGGAGAGCCCCAACCAGTCCAACTACATGATCTCCAGCTTCCAGTCCCAGGCTCTCGTCTGGCTGGCGCGCCTCATCGGTGCCAAGCGAGGTAAATTTGCACCTTGCACCTTCCTCTACTATCCCCCACGAACAAAGCCACATCTTTGAACTTGAATGCCGGATGCGCCGTAGTGATATCAACTTGGCTATCCAACTGACTTTGCATTATAGTCCTCGAGATTGGCGTCTACATCGGCTACTCCAGCATGGTCTGGGCTCATGCTATCGGTCCCGATGGCAAGGTCACCGGCCTCGAGTACAGCGAGGAGTATGCCACTGCGGCCCAGAAGGCTTGGAAGGAGCATGGCTACAACAACATCGAGGTCCACGTTGGGGATGCTAGAGAGACGTAAGTACAATCCTCCCCACATCCCATCAAAAGTCCCACCTAGATCGGCATTTGGGCTACCTGTTTGCGGCCCGCTTCGGGTAGTCACACCCGCCCGCCTGTATTCCCTGCCCCTGTCCCCGTCTTCGGAACCGGACAAGTCGCCTAACAATGCCTAATCGAATCTCAACAGTCTCGACAAGCTCGCCAACCCGGCCGAGCCGTACGACATCGTCTTCATCGACGCCGACAAGCCCGGGTACCCGACGTACCTAAAGAAGGTCCTCGAGCTATCGGCCCCGGGCGCTGAGAAGCGACTCCTCCGTCCGGGAGCCGTCATCGCCTCCGACAATGCCCTTAGGATGGGATTTGTGGCCGATGACTCCTCGGACAACCCGAACAAGGCCATCTCGGTCGGCCCCTGGCAGCCCGATGCCATCAAGGCCCTCCGCGAGCACAACGCCATAGCTGCCGCCAGCGACCGCCTCGAGACCTTCATGTGCCCCCTCTGGGACGGAATTCTCCTGTCTCGCCTGCTGGACTAATGCGACGGAGCGAGCGGAGCCATAGGTAGAGCGATGCGCGCATGCGTGCACACGCTCTGGCCGGTTGATGGTCCAGGAGGACGAGCTTGGGTTGATGAGATGGTTTCGCTAGGTAGTTTGCGCAAAGTTTCTTCCGTGGTAGTGGTATCGAGGGGATTGAGATGCGGCCATCCCATCCACAATGTTGCAGTTTTCCAGATGCAGATTGGGAGGTTGCAGCCGTAAGCCTAGCCGCCTCGCTTACGTTACATGGTCACCTTCGGTACATACCCGCGGTCCGTTACTAGCTAGGTTACTTAATTAACCCCAAACCGTTCGAATCGTGGCTTGGCTCGTGATGAAAGCTGCCGTGACACCACACACATACTACTCTACTAGTCGTGCATGTAACTCCGGGGACACGGTAAGCTGTTGAAGGATCGGGATCCTTCCTCTGGGGGGGGACTCTTGGCAAAATGAGTAATCACAAAATGTGATGAGCTTCAAGTCACAGCCCTACGGATGTGAAACAGCCCAAAATAGCACCTCGACAATTGAGCAAGTCTTGAGATCCAGCCTCGAATTTAATAACCAGGCGTCATGGTTCGTAAGAGCCATTCTAGGTCGTATTACTCAAAACGATCTAGGTATCTACCACCCTCCTGCCTAACATACCGTAGACATGAAGCAAAGCCTCCCCCTCATCTGCAAGAAAACACCATTTTCGTGCCGTCCCGTGCCTCTTGGGGGCCGATTCGGCTGACGGCTTTCCAACATACACGAGTCGGGGGGCAATTAATTCGTGATCACCAACCACAAAACTGCGCCGCCTTCAAATAACCGGCGGGTGGCGACGCGTTCATTGTTTAATATCTGGCTGCAGCCACCGCCTCTTGAAGCCTGAGCCTGAAAATAGATAGGCAGATTCTCTGGATTTGGGGGTTTCATACTGACAGCCGTGATAGGTATAATGTGTTATAAGTCCGACTTTGTCTGTTTTCTTGCTCCCATGTGCCCAATGACTTCGTTTTCCAGATCTTCCCAGTCAATAGTCGCCTTGCCGGACTTGATGCTGTAACAGCACGTCGCCAACGGCCAGGCTATAACTCCTGACCGGTAGAAGAATGAGCCAAAGAGTTGATACAAACCTAGACGTAGTCGATATGGGCATTACTCTCCAGAACCGGAATCCACGGGATCACGGAGGAAAGATGAATAAAGATCATCCACCACTAGACCCAGAGGAATCTCAATTTACCGAGAGTAGCAAGCGTCACGGATCAAGCACCAGTCAGGATGATGACCATCCTTCTACGATAGCAACGGTAACGGTAACGGCCCCGTCCGTGGTCACCGCATTTCCCCCATTGTTCGCCGGCGCCAGCTCCGGCACGAATTTATTATATACCGCATTAATCCCAGTCACGTCCACGACAATATCTACCTCGCAAGTGACCATAATTACCTCACAAGTGACAACGTCCACCCCAGAAACAACCGCACAAGCCAGCATATCCCTCACACAAGCCAATACGCTCGCCACGCAAAGTAGTACGTCGCACGGCGCCAGCTCTAGTCCTATCTCGACCACGGTGCTTCCCGCGTACGCCATCGTGCTCATCGTCCTAGCGTGCCTGATGGGCATCGCCTTTCTAGTCGCGCTTGCCCTATCCTGCATCCGGGAGCGCCGCCGGCGGGAAGACGGTCTCGGGGCCCAGCCCCGCTACGGGCGAGCCGCGGGCCAAGCACTCGTCGTGGCAACCGGGCTATTCGCGCCGATCTGGGCGGTGCGCAAGCTGCGCGCTCTGCGCGGGAAGCACGGCCCCGAGGAAGACCAGCACCAGCACCAGCACCAGCACCAGCACCAGCACCAGCACCAGCACCAGCACCAGCACCAGCACCGGGAGCAGCGCAGCCGCGAGTTCTTCAACAAGGTGACGGCGTACGCGAAGCTAGAAGAGGAGGGCAGGCGGTCGGAAGATGTTGCGAACGTTAATGATGTGAGGGATGCTAGGGATATAGGAAGTATCAGGAGCAGTAACGTAGCCGGGTATCTCGATGTCAGAGAGACGAGAGGCGGAGGCGCGCTGGCGCCTAAGGCGCCGCTGGATAGGAGTGCGTCCTTGGTCTCGTCGCTGTCGTCGGAGTCGGAGGGGAGCCTGGGCCGCTATGGGAGGCTGCCGTCGCCGATGACGGAGGTGGCGCCGTATGCTTGGCGGCCACCGAACTTGCCGGATCCTCGGAGCGGGGGCTCAGGAGGGTAGGGGTATAGGTGCGGATTCAGCACATTGGATGATAATCTATTAACCCGCTGGTCACGTATTTTCGTTCTTTCCCCGTTGCGGGATGTCTGAGTATGTATGATTCTTGCGTCAGGGCAGAACATTGGTATCAGGTAAGTACCTAGGTATATATGCCAATTTCTGACGAGGCGGCTGGCACTTGATGCTACGACCTTTATATGAAGTTTTAATGTTAGTCAATGCTTCTCGTTGGTTACTTATAGCTTGATATTCGTGGATCGGATGATAGCGAAGCCATTTATGAATCTCGTTTGATTCTTTTACTGGCTTTAATATGAATAAGCATCGCGAAACGTGATGAATTACTGAAAATGAAATGAATAGCGCTCTCTGAGTACTTAATTAGTTGTGATGAGAGTCCTTAAACCGCGCGTACTCAAGATACTAATACTTGGGCAAATATAGTAAGTAACTATGCTAGAATTGCCCACCTAGCAGGCAAGGTAAAGAATATCATAAGTCGCAGTGAGTCATAGATAGTCTTTCGTTACCTTTTTGCATACATATGTCCATGCTCGAGAATGTTGTAGGTAAGTCACTGAGTCTCCATGACATGCTCCTATAGCACCCAAACTATAAGTAGACTCAACTCTCGCATCCTGTATCCAGATACATTTTCCAACTAGGCAGACTCCCAAATCCTTATATCCCATTGGAAACCTGATATTACCGTCTGACACAACAACTATCTTGTACTACCATGGACCGATACAGGTACGCTCCGGGAGGTAGTTCCATCGCCTCCGGACCGCCGTCCTACGAAATCGTCGGACCGAGTCACTCGAGAGTCGATTCCTCCGCAGAAGGTATCCTCCGTGGCCCGCAATCCATAAACGACCTAATTACTTTCATGAGCCTGAATGCTGGGCAAATGGAGGAGAGCGTCAGGCAACTAGCCGGCTACACCTTTATATCCCACTACCCAACCACAGTACAGTGGGAACTTGTGCGCTGCGCAGTCGAGACCACCAGGCACGGTTACTACCAGATGCAGCCCTTTAAGGCAGTCGCATTGGAATATCTCGAATCGGCCGAGAAATCTAGCGAGGGTCGTTCCGAAGACGCATACGCATTATGTATCAGGATCAAGTTGCCGGAAGACATCGATCTGAGAGACGAAAAGGTCACCCGCATGAAAGAGTACTTGGCCTACGACGATACGGGCGAGCACCGTTTTATCCCCGGCATCCCCTTTCGGCAACATCCCATCTACAAATTATTCCACATAGAATTCACCAAGGACACTCTTCAGAAGAACTTGACGCTCACGGGGGATACCATCTGGAATCTCTCGAGCGCCGTATTCCTTCCTATTCCCGAGACGATTTGCGATCGCGACTCAACACGATACTTGCTGCATTATACCATTAACGATTCGGAAATCGAATTGTGGAAGCGTCAGATGGACAACTGGGGAAATGCGAAGTACGGGCGGAGCAGAGAGGAGCGCATAATGCGCGGTGTACGCTATGTCCAGAACGAAGGAAGTGAAGGCAATGACGCCTATGAGAGAATGTCTACCCGAGTTAGGGTCAGGACGTACGGAGGTTCTGATGATGGATGGGAGCCCGATAGGTACAACCGAATGTGAGCGAGTAGTCTTTTGCCCGTCAACTGGCAACGGGGTTTGTCTGTGACGCACGCCACAGAAGGATATATTCTTGATTAATTGAGTAATTGACACTTGCAATGCTCAGAAGGGAAATACACACCATGCCGAACAAGCCTAACTACCTATTGAATCTGAAAGGGGTGTCACTATACCATATGTAAAGTAATATGGGCAGAACTTCTAAAATCATCCCGATTGTGTTTTCTATGTCGTGAAACTTAGGCTGTTAGATTACCATTGCAATCGAACCGTGACTTGCTTGATTTATAGGTATATTATTTACTACTTTAGATACCTATGAGGTAGGAAGATTGCCTGTCGTTCCGGAACTATTATGATATGCATGCTACTCTTTCCATTATGTTGTAATGAGTTATTACCCGAGAAAGGGTATATTACACAGGACTAATTGACAATCGACTTACTTGAAGTTCACACCATTATAACCAAAAAACGCATGACTCTGTTGCATGTACCTACCGACTGCAAACACTTATCTGAGTAGGTACCTACCTATCTGGTAAACAGAAGTTCTCAAGTGAGGTATATAGGTAGGCGGGCTTTACACTCTTAATTACGGTCCATGTTCCTTTCTTCACTTATCTACGCATATAACTCTTCACAGATATACGACTATTACCAAAAACTATATCCACTATCCTAAATTCACCATGGACATCATGAACAATCCGCTATTTCTATGGGAATTGAGAACCTTCCTATCACGCACTGCATCCCCGGCGATCGAGCAACGCATTCAAAGAGTAGCCGAGTGCATCTTCCAAACGAATTGTCCTCTCAGAATACAGTGGGACCTACCACGCTGTAACATCAACGAATATGGGGATTGGAAGCCACATTCTTACCAGGTCGCTACACAGGAACGCCATGGACCGAGCGGAGAGCGACCGAACTGGTTTCGCTATGGTCATGCATATGCACTAGTCATTAGGATCGAGCTGCCAAACAACGTTCTACTGCGCGACGATAGGGTGGCTCTCATGAAGGACGTCTTGATCTACGGCGCTGGAGATCTTGCGGGTTTGGTAGACATTCCACTCCGGCGTGATCCCGTCTATTGGATGTATCATGTTCAGGTCATAACAAGAATCCGAGATCCAAGCTTGAGCATCCCGCAGGGAGACAGTCTCTGGTATCAGCTAGGGGTTATGTTTCTCTCTCTTCCCAGAACGCTCTACAGACGAGACTCTGCTGGATATGCGATATATGATCCCAGCTCTACACGGTATAAGTCATATATGTGGGAAGATGAGCCGCAACTTCGAAGCTCAGCCTTTCAGCAGTGGGCACAAGCGGTGAAAGAAATAGAACGCGAGGAAATTCAGCACAATGCCGATATAAGAGCATTGGAATGGCGAAGACAAAGTGGACAAATACAAGGACGGCCAGGACGCCGTTGATCGGGCATGAATAGGATTGGTATGTTTACCGAGGTTGTGAAGGAACTTTTTTTGGCATCGAGAGAGTGGTCTGCAAGGTCAAACTCACAAGGAGTTGGGCGTTATTCCTGGACGTCTCGGGGGACTGGAGGAATAAACCGTACAGAGCAATCTCTGTAGTCCTAGAGACAGTTACTTCAAATCAATGTCTCCTAGATGAATACAAACAATTTTGGATCATAGGAGCTCTATCTCAATCATTAAATCTATTCGGCTCACGTAACGTGACTTCGACTTGACTTCGGAAAGAAATTGGATTTAATCAAATATCACTGGCGATATCAAGGCAAACCTACCCAGCTAAGAAGTGGGTACGTCCTAAATAGCCTACAAGTTAAAAGCGTTAGAAAGAACTCCAAATTAGGCAAGCCTACCTTAATACTAGTTACGACTAGGGAGGACCGACTTCAAAACTCCGTGGCCCCCGAGGTGGTAGACCCTTTTGCTGGAAGATATTCTACGGCGTGTCTAGGGAATCAATGGAGGGGCGAAAATGCTCACACTTAATGTCAACCCTTGACATCTATCTTTCAGGCTCGTAAACAATTGAGTTTAGCCTCTGGAAACTACGCGGGCTTGGAAGGCAGATAATTAGGGGCATTGGGAAATAGGGGCTGCTTACGTAATATTTCAGTTTCTTACCCTTGCTACTACTTACTGTACTGGGTATACTGTTATAGCTGCCACACGAATGAGACTACCATACTAACGTTCATTGCCTCGAGCGCTGTCAGGTCGAAAACCCTCTTTGAAGCTATCCGGCTATCCACGGCCATACCGATCACTAAGTGAACGAAGGAGAAAATGCAAGCGCTTAACGTCGGAGACAAACGCGTCTGATCACCAAACACCATAATGTCTCTCGCCTGATCATGTTTACGGATCTAGATCAAGTAGTGAGATCCTTATTCGTCTGCCTGGATGCCATCTCGCTTCATTAAGACGACCGCATTCAAATCAAGACCTATGTTCTCGGGGAGATAGCCAGGGTATGCGAATGCCTGGGGACGGAGTTTTCCTAAGTTAAGCTAATAGCTACTACCGGGTCTGAAGCATTTCACCTCAATAGATCCATGGCTTGGGTGATAGCTGTTGATGAGCAAAAGTAAGGGAAGACGGGTATCAAACCTCTCTGGGGCTCAAAGGCTTTTTGAGTAGTCACAACACTCTTTGTCCTTGATTCGTGTAACTATAACTAGACAAGGTTCAGTAGCTATTCTATGGATTTTCTCAATATTGCGTAATTGTCTCCTTCATTGCCTAGTCGGCTTTGCGACGGATTGGCTGGAATCTCGTTCAGTAACATGATAGTCAGTAAGGCCGGTTGTCAACCCATTTGCTTGGCTAGCCTCTCATCTAAACCATGGCAATGAGAGGGCCACTAGTTCGTATCACTTGAATCCCACCACGTTTGTCTAGGTCTTCATGTTTGAACTTCTTACGTGGATATCTCGGCCCAACTTTAAGTTAGAAAAGTGAGAGGTAAGGGAGATGGAGACAAACAGGCAGAGGAAAAGAAGATGGCCTTCAACAGCAGCATTGTTTGAATTTCGCACCTAACATTTGTGTCATTGTGCCACCCCTTGGGGGACAAATACGAAGATTGATTATGTGTAGGTTTCGAAAAGATAGGTATAAATAGCTTTGTACTTCTGGTCTAGAAGTCTTTGTTCACTTATCGACCTCCTCCACGTAAGATAGCTACCTGCATATTAGCAATTGCGACACCGGTTATCCTGATATCACCATGGATCGAGGAAAGGCTATCAAAATTCAGCAGGTAAATTCTATCAAAGCTAGGGAACATACTAGAGGAGATCTGTGCTACCTCCTAACTGATTGGAAAAGTCAACAAGTCGAAGACAGCATTCAAGAGCTGGGGAGGAGAATTCTCGGTTACCAAGGTCTCAAGATACAATGGGACCTCCTACGATTCTCAGTCGACTGGGCGATGAACGGTGGTCCGGGGCCTGTTTATGTCGACACGAAGAAACATCCAAGACCGTTTGAGGAGCTTCAACGCCTCTTCAACATTCAAGAGCACGACGGTTATGGGCTAGGGGTCAGAATCGAACTACCGGAGGGCATCGAGGAGGATGACGAACGAGTCTTGCTTATGGGGAATATCTTGACCCAGGAGGATTTTGGAGATAGAAATCTGCATGGCCTTCCGCTCAAAGACGACCCATTCAACGAGATGCTCCACGTGGAATTCACCAAAGATATCACAGATAGATATCTGTATGCACCACGGGCTGGTGCAAGCCTTTGGTTTCTTTCAAACGCATTTTTCCTCCCCGTTGTCAGGACGGTTTACTCATCGGGTCATCGTACAAGGTACTTGTATCGCAACACATGTGGCCTTAAACGTACCCTTGTGCAGACTGGAAGTGACCAGATCGCAAGAGAGCAGGCCGAGAAAGAACATGCCGAAAGAGAACAGTTCAGAAGAGAACAAGCCGAAAGGGAACATATCAGAAGAGAACAAGCCCTAAGAGAACAGATCAGAAGGGAAGATGTCGAAAGAGAACATTTCAGAAGAGAACAGGCGTGGAGAGCAGCAAATTTTCATGGATATAGGTATTAGTCGAGCACACAAGTCGGATGGCAAAGAGCAAAGAGCAATGGCGAGTAGGATCGGATTATACCGTAAGATTGCTGTTACTTAAGGTATTTAAGAGGCCTAGCAAGCTAGGGAGAATTGGACGTTGAATTTTGATATCTTGATGAAATCCCGAGTCTTAATGTCAAGGACCCATTTTGCCGGGTCACGGCCTCGTGACTCTTAACGCGCTGGCCCCATTCCATTGTGAAAGTTTGAAGGAAGCTTTCCCAGGTCAATCCATTACTCGCTACTCCGTTACTAGCATGCTGGCTTGGTAGCATTTAAAGGAGAAATAGAAACGATCGAGGCTGTTTGAGCTTTTCGAGCAGGTGATGGGCCCCCCGCCCCTGAGTCTTTCATAAACACTGCCACACAAAATATTTTGCAGATCACTGCCATAATTGCCCAATCAGATACTCAGGATTGCCCCCCAAAAGCTGTGGCGTAGGGGGATGTTACACGCAGTGTGGCTATTCTGCCACGCCTTTTTTGCCAATCCAGCCGGACACCGACCGTGTTCCAGACGAGGGACAAGACCATCAATCGAGTTAATATTGAAGTTATTGATGTTGAGTAGACACTTGGAGGGGATCATACGCCATGCCTTGCGCGTCTTCAAAGCTGATTATTCTTCGAGTGTCAGCTTCTTCTCGAGCTCATCGAGAGCCCTGCGGTTGTTGTCATCGCAAGCGTCGCCATCGATGCCTAGCTTTTTGAGCTTGTTTACGAGCGCCTCTTTCTCCTCGAGTGAGACATGAGCAAATGCTTTGAAACAGAACTCTACAGTCTTCGAAATCTCAGCTTGGGTCAATCTACCGCTGGCATCTGCGTCAACCTCGCCCTGAATGACTGTGATAGACAAATGTTAAGAATGTTGGTATAGTATAGTAAGATCGTGCGGGACTGACATACCAGGCCTAAACATATCAAACGCCCCCTCGAATGTTTCTTCGTCGAAATCGCCGATTACGAGCTTATTTTGAGACTTGATGTGCTTCAGTGCAATAGAAACGACCAACCTAGTGGGAAGCGGGTGTAGCTTTTGGCTGTCCTCTTGTCATGCGATGACGCTGCAGTGTCCTCATCGCAATCGCCTCGAGTAGCCACCGTAATCGTTGCCGCCATAGATAGGCCCCCTGAAAGAGCCAACCGAACACCTGAAGGGAAAAGGGGGTCAGTGAAGGACCCGGTATTACCGGCAATTCTCACGCTCGGGAAGACGTAGTATGAGGCGCTCTGCTAAACCTCTCCAATGTTGATGGCGGCAATCCGGCAAGCATGCGGATGTTGAGTCCCGAGAACACCGTGGAGCATACTTCCAGCTTCATTTCGGACGAAGAGAATACATTGTTTGCCGGAGACAAAGTATTCGGTCACGGCTATGGGGTTTGGGAGCGTACATGACGGGCCTGAATAATCACCTTCAATGGTTAGTGACTGGCGAATATAAAACAATGACTACCTAAACTAGGTGGTTTTGTCAATCCTTTGATCTCGACAATCTTCGCAGTTCAAAGCCATGTTTCTAAGAGACACCTGAGCTATTGTGTGTCGGAAGATGCACAAAGACCCGAGGACCAATAGTGCTAAACTAACATATAAATCAATGGGTAAGTTCCTACCTTTTGACATTCTCCTCCGGCCAACGACAAAAATTTAATCCCTTTTGCCCTTATAATTGCAAGACAGCCAAAACATTTCGCCACGGATCAGAAATCATGAATAGACGCAATCGCGAGAGACGCGAGTTCTCCAGGATCGTCGAGAGACAAAGGTCAGAAATGACCTCGGAGCTCCTGACGAAAGAGCGCCTTCGTCGACACCTCGAGCATCTGTTCTACGAGACCAAGGAAACCATCCAGGATGTCGTCCGGGACGAGTTTCGACTATCTGCGGACTCACCAGCCCCGGAAGTAGAGTTTCGCCTGAAGACAGCCCACGCAAGCCCCCGCGTTGAGAACTGGGCTGTTCGGAATGGTTACCTGGGCGGATCCGGGACCAGCCCTATCCTGTCGTCGATCATCACCATCCACGTCTCCGATTACACCCCAGGCCCCAACGGCAAACCGACAATGATGAGATTCGACGCACTGAGCTTGGCCGTAGAGCGCGTGGTTAACTATATCAGATACGGCCTGGATATAGAGGTGCGCGACCTCTCCCATTGCGAAGTCGTGTTCCGCTACGACTCGGGAAGGAACCGAACTGTGAAGTCTCCGTCCCTTTACCTGCCGCAACGGTCTGGAAATATTGTGTACGAAGCGGTCAGTATGAACGCCTTTGTGGACGACGCCGAGGAGGAGTGAATGGACTAGGATTCCTGGATGGGATAGAATTAAATATATGATTCTCATAAAAAAATTTCCAAGGGCGCATGCGTGAGTTTCCCGTACAAGAAAAGGACGTAACATCAGATTTGAAAACCCTTCACGCAACTGTATAGTTGACACCGTGACAATTAGGTAGATCCCTTACTAAATCTATCTGCTTGCTTCCCTCCCAATTGTGATGAAGCATGACGGAAATAAAAGTTAACTAAAAGTAAGTGAGCGATTATTGTACCATACGTGGAAGCGTATGGATATTCCACGTATAGATACGTGACGACGCACATACGCATGCGATGAGATATCGTCTTAAAAGTTTCCTACTCTTTCACTATACTGTCGAAGTCAAGATGATAGTAACAGCCATGGTCAATAGAGCATACATTAGGTACACATATATATAGCCACATCCATCAAGTTCGTGTGTAACTTTTCATTCATTAATCTACAAAGGGTTTCCGATGGATGTCAAGCAACTCCGCCGTCAGTTCCCCAGGCCGCGAATCGAATCCGGGAACTGATTTTCCATCAGGGGATACGTATGAAGTATGATAGCAACTCTTTCCTAAATATAGAGCAAGTAGTCGAACCGTCAAGTAAGTAGACCGCCTTCATCTCCCCTAGATTCTGGTCGTAACCCCGATTGTCACATACACATTAGGTACCTAGGCAATAGGCATCGACAAGACTCTGACAAGTATGACTAGTGTGGACGGCAGCCCGCCCTTGTCCACGAACAAGTAGAAGACGCAGGCGAACTTTTGATAAGGAACAGTCCACCCTTACGCCATCGCCGCCGCCACCACCACCACCCTCCTTTTCGTTTCCCTTTCTGTCCTATCCTTAAATGCCAACCACCATTTCCGTGAGCATGATGGTATCCTTCGACACATACCCTTCATGACCGTGTCAAATCAAAGGTTCCTGCCAGGAGTAGTCGTGCTGACCGTCAATCCAAATAGATCTTCGCCATTAGCCCCCGACAGTAGTGTTGACTGTCACATCGAGGCACAGGGCCACTCTAGATCCTCTGGTAGAACAGCAGGTATGCAACCTTGTTGTCCTTGATATTGTCCTTTATATGCTTTCCTTTCGGCTGCGCCGAGTTCGTCGCACCGTTCAAGACAGAGCTCCATTTCTTGGTTCCGTTGACGGGAGCACTGACCTCGTTCCATCCCTCGTCGTCTCCGGCTTCATCATCGCCAATTCCTTCGAATCTGTTTCCGGGACCACTTACGGTGGCATCCTTCTTTTCAGTTCGAGTGGATGTCTTGGAAGCCCCCTCTTCCATACCTCCCTCAGCTACGTCTTCACTGCGGACTCGGCGGAGAACGGTATCATCCATGCGAATCCATTCGCGGCCATCCTGGCGTCTTAGGTCGACTGTGTAGTGACCGCCACTAGCATTCTTGCCGTGATGGTAAACGGCGGCAATTAGTTTATATTTAGGAAATCCTGCGCCCTCGGCGGTAAGTGCATTTCTCTTTTGTCGTGAGAAGACTTCCTTCGGTAGTTCGAGCTCGAGCGGGTATTCAACCTTCTTCCAAATCTTCACCGTTCCAGTGCCCTCGGTATCGAACTGGAAACGCTTCAGGTGGAGAATGAGGACGGGTGGTAAAGACTCGATAAAAACCTGCTTGGTTGCAACTGCATCCTTGCCTCGCGGTGAATTGAAGTCCCCATGTAGAGTCTCAGGGTTAGTGAGACTTTTCAGTGCATCAAGGATATTGTGTACTTGAGGAGAACCAATATCCAGTTGAAGGGGTTGAAAGGGTTCCAGTGTCACCGAGTCTTTGAGACCCTGTACTCTTAACTCGGACCGGAGCTGCCCGCCGAACAGTTTGGTGATGGGAGATGACGTCACAGGGTGACCTGAAGATCGAGTGACGGCTGCACGTTGACGTCGTCCTACTTCCAGCCAATCACTAGTATCCGGCGTGCTTGTAGGAGACTCTGCCAACGGGGTTGCAGCAGAGGAGTTTGCAGCGGTAGTTGCCGCTGATGATTCGGGAATATTGCGCATTACATGTGCGCATTCATCATGTAATGCCTCTAGGAGGAAACCGAGGAATTCTTCAGCATCCTGTTGGTGTCCACGCTTCAAGTACTGTTAGCTTTGTTTCGATCAAAGTGGACACATATGCTTACCCTCATGCTGGCAAATCTAGGAAGCTTTCTTATAGCCTCATAGACAAACTCCGAGGCGAAAGGCGCGCCGTATTGTTCGAGTTCTTCGCTCTTCAATCTTCGGCGAAGCTGTTCAGCAGACACTGCAGAGTCTATTACTTTGTACTCGCGCATGAACATGATCCTAATATTAACCTTGGTTAGAATCGACAAGCTTGAGCGGTGCATCAGTATATTCAGGGAAATACTCACATGGCATCAATTAACGGGGTCTCGCTCTTGAAACTATACACCGCCTTCTTACCAACCTGGTCCAAGAAGTCATAGAACGGAATGCAGAAAACGAGGACTTGTAAAACCTAAAGAAATGATTAGCAATTATCCTTTGCAAACGGTGACCACCTGGGACATACTGAGTTCATATAACACATGTTACCCGGGTTAATCAAGCCCCTGGGTTCTAGAAAGGCGATCTTCTGGCCGCTACCGACGCGATAAGTCTTCAAAGCTTCGGCTAAAGAGTTCGCGTTTGACTTCGTAAAACCAACTGGGCCTACACCTCCATTATTCTGGACCGTACCATTGGTAGTAATACTGGCCGGAGGAGTGCTTTGACCTGCAGCTGCTGTGTTGGCAGTACCCGGGGAAGGCGAAGGAACAGGCGGGCTAAATAGTTTAGCCCATGACTTCGGTGCTGCTTTTACCGGTGCTGGAGCAGGCTCGGGTTGCGCAACAGCTTTGAAGTCCTCGGCTGTGGCATCGGTAGTCGTCTGTTGTATTCTTTGCTTCTCTTCTAGTGACTTAATCTCAGCACTGTGTGGGCCTCTGGACTCTTTGGGACTCGCTTTGGGGATCACGGGGACGATAGGGACAGCTGGTATAGCTGGGCGGGAGGCAGCTTTCGCTGTGTTGGTCGGAGTTGAAGATGATGGGATAGGTTGAGCCGACTGAGGAGTAGCAGGTGAGGCTAGCTGCGCAGTGTCTGACAGTATATCTTGTATTTGGGAATCGTCCTTAGCGTCAATTGGTTGAGAGGTGGTGGCAGGCTCTAGTTTGGGGGTTTTCGAGTGTGAGGTATCGTCTCCTGAAGTTCCGTTGTTTGTTGCAGTTTTAGGCTCAAGTCCTGTAATTTGATTCGAGGGTAGCTCGACTGTATCGGCGTGGGCGATTTGTATTCGCCTCCTTCTCCTAGATCTAGCCGACCGGGTAGGGAAGGGGACATCGGGGTGCGACAACCAGGGTAGCTAGAATGAAACAAATTAGCGAGAGAAATATTGTTACTTCTAAGCGGCGCATGACTTACCGGAGCCCTGAACGGCGTCTGAGTTGGCCGCAGCTCAACTTCTGAGGTAGTGGAAACGGAAGCGACATCCGGGTTGTGGGGTGTCGGAGGTGTTGACGGAGTAGGAAGCATTTGCGATGAATGCGTTGAGGACGGTGTCTCAGGAACAGGAACTGGTGGAGCGGGTGCTGCTGCGACGTAAGGAGGAGGAGGGGTGGACAGCGCCGGAGAAGGTTGCTGCGGCGGGGGACGAGCGTAAGGCTGAGGAGGATGTTGCATGGTTGATGAGACAATGGGGGCATATTGTTGATGAACCGCAGGTGCAGGCGCAGGCGCAGGCGTGGGCGCAGAACGTTGAGGATATGGGTTGTACGGTATGTAGGGTGCATTGGGCATGCCACCGTTCTGATAGTGGTGTGGAACCTGAGGATAGTAGCTCGGTGCATACGGGTTCATGTAGCTGTTTTGATACATGTTGTGGTTCATCTGTTGTTGGTGGTGATATTGGTGGTGATGGTGGTTTGAGTATTGAGGTCCTCGTCGCCGGGAGCCGGGTCCGTGACTGCCAAGTCCCATATCGACTTGCCCTCTCACACCCACTCCGCCATTGACTACGCCTCCGGCCATGGGCTGCCCAGCCGGCAGATGATTACCGTTCATCTTGCCGGCTTGGGGGGTGATGAAGCAGTGGCTATCCACTGCTTCTGCGACCTGTACTGCGTCGCCAATAAGTTAATCGCAGTGACGTTGGGCGCAAGTATGTGGGACAAGCGGCGAGAGGGCGCGGTTTGCTTTGATGCACGTCGTTGCGCGTTGAAAGGTGCGGCACGTTTGGTTAGGTATTAGTTCCGATCCGCTTCCGTGACGGGGAAGGGGAAGGGGAAGGGGGAAGGGGAAGGGGAAACAAGTGGCACTGGTTTATAGGAGCCTGGTAAAAGGGAACGAACAGAAATGCAAAGCGTGATGAAGAGGTTGCAGGATAGACTGGAAGAAAGCTCCTGTGAGGAATTACGCCGGTGACTGGCGCAATAAAAGGCGTCAAGGCGTCGATGTAAATTTTGCTAGGTCGGAATGAGGTCAGTCGGCGTCTGGAGCTAATTTGTTTTCTTACTTTTTCTACTACCCAGGTACCTAATACCTACCTAGATGTAAAGATTTCGGACCCTCTGAAACTAGGTAAGTGGCAACCAATCCCAACGTTGCCCGAGGCAAGGCTTGCCTAGGACAAATAAGGGAAAGAGCCGTACTTGTAGGTACATACACCGCCACGACAAGCCACACCTGCGTACAGCCTGACAACACGGCCAAAGGGAACACTAGCATTCATGTTTCACAATTCATGCACTACCTTTCAGTTATTTACAAGGTGTCTACTAAGAATCATACATGTCGAAGCAGTGAATTTCAAATTAACAGGCATATACAGCGTCAATCAGGATACTAAGGATATAGACCGTGGATACAGTGCACTTTAGACGGGAACATAAAGTCTCTCACCATTTGATCTGTCATCTCGTCGTTGATCTGCCGCTTAAGGAATAAGTTGTTCCCCAGCATGAAGAAGGTCCCCCGGAAGTTGTAGGCTTCTAATCCCTCCATGACTTCCTCCGTGTACTGCCACAGCCCGTCGAAATGATAGGTAGAGTTTTGATATCCGCACTGCCAAAATCGGATTTCCGGCCCTTATCCGCACTCCTACACATCCCCTGTATCGAAAAGCCGGGCACGATATCTTCAATAGCCAGATCACTTTACAAATTCTACTTGCAATTCTTAATAAGCAATATCGTTCAGTAGCTATTTCAATTATAAACTGAATAAATTAGGTTATATTCTTATTTGATCAGTGGTTGTAAAGGTATGGAGAGGTAGTTCCCTTTCCGATGCTACGTGACCTCCCTGATGTTTGTCACCGGTTGCCCTAGATCGTAAAATATTGGGTTCTTGATCTTGACGTTTCAATAACTTAGTCAAATCTGGGGCGAATTGTAAGGTTCTGATATTTAATGAAAAAGCTTCTTAATTCGAATTGAATAAGTTAGGTTGTAACTTTTGCCGAGGGCTGGGCGTGAAGCTATTAGAAAAGGGGAAAAGGGCTGATATAGATTAATATGTTAATTAGAAATGATTGCGAATACTTCTAATTTTCTGAATAATAATGTAATAGAAAATTGCAAAGGGATGATCAAGGCATCAATAGAAAGCTCTCAAATAAATACATTAAATGGAATAGGATGTATTACTTGGATAGAAATAGGTCTTGAGATATGTTAATAATTGTGGTGTAATTGTAGTGTTTACTTGAGTTATGGTAGGAGTTAAGGATCTCCGGGCGGATGTGTAGCAGTGCGGATAAGGGCCGGAAATCCGATTTTGGTAGTGCGGATATCCAAACTCTGAATATGCACCAGTGTATTATATGTGAACGCTAGTTCTATCGACTCCCTCCCGAATTTCATTGCTCGTTTAAAAGTATCAGTTTTGGTAGGACTCCGTAGTGCCATGCTTAACCCTCAAGTTTGTGTATAATCGCAGATGCCCACACTTTACAGATGAGCATGCAGTGTCATCCTAGCAAGCCCAAACCCCATTGCAGGATTGCGGAAGGGCTCTTGGCGAATGCTCATAGTAAGTAAACCCTATTCGTCCTTGAAAAGCCATCTGCCACCAGGTCGCATAGCCTCGTGATATCTCTCTTCGACCATCTGTCGTTCCATCCTGGCTGCCTCCTCATTATCTTCAAGTTCTTCTTGGGTGGTTGGAAAAGCTATCCGCCAAAAGCCTGGTGGCGATGGCGCGCGGTGGTATCTATGGCGGTGCTTGCTGTGCTCGTTGGACAGCTCCCGCATCTTAGCTTCAACCCACATATCGTCTTTCTCTGCTTTGCTCATAGTTGACAGCTTCCAAGCTTCGTCGCCCAGGTATTTCTCCAACAGCGCATGGACGTCTAGGGCGCTTGTCTGGGGACGCATTGCCTGCGCCTGTAGCCGAAATGCTTTACCACAGCATTTCTCCTGGATGCATCCCGTTAGCTTAGCTCGCTCGTCTTTCTTTCGAACAACCTCTGTGTATGCAAAGTTGTATCCATCGTTAACAGCAGGGTTGACTTTGAAGTCGGTAATGCTCAGTTCCGATTTAGGACGTTCGCGCAAAGGTATCGTATCACCGGCCTCGCCATGCGTTGTTTTCTCAGTGGACCCCTGCTTTGGAGTTGTGTTTCTAGAAGCTGGCGTTTTGCTGGATGTTTTTGAGTTGCTGTGAGATCGTGAGATTTTGCTAGGGCCTTTGTCAGGGCGTAGTTCACGCTGATTCAGGTCCAAATCGTAATCTGAATCGACAGGGGGATCAATTCTTAGCTGTGGTCTTTTGGAAAATGTAGGTGCTCTCTGCTGAAGTCGATCATTACGGCCCGGCGGGTCAAGAGCTAAGGGCTGGTTCCGGGGCACTTCCGGCGGCTCAGGACTCGGTACCCATGGCAGACGAGTGGAAGGACGACTCCGTTCAGGAGATTGAGTATCGTTTACCCAGACGGGGGGATTCCTAGGTGGGCCTGAGATGAACCTATTCTCGGGCTGATTCGGTCTGTTGCGCTTCCTCGGCGTTTGCACTGTGATTCCTTCGGCATCGAAGTCGATGCTTTCATGAGGCACGAAGTTATGCCGTTCATCGGTAATCAACGGATCGGAGCCATTCTCCATCTTAATGGCTGGGGCCTGAGGGGCGTCTGTCTGGTTGTCATCGTGCTTTCTCTTGCGCACGCGGCGCTCTGACATGACAACCGGTGCGTCTGACGACGGCTCCTCTTTTATGCGCACCGATGTTGCATCCGGGTCTCGGTTTCGTGGCAAAGGCGGTAGCGTGGGTGTGTCTCCAGCGTCATGAGTACTATTAGTCTCAGACCCTGGTGAATTATCCCTTCTTTCGCCAAGTCGCGATCCATTGAACGTTCCCATAAGTCTCAGGGAAGTCCTATTTATGGTCGTGCCGCGACCAGAAGCACCAATATCCAGAGGTGGCCATGCCAAGGGGTCCTCCGTCGGTATCGGATCAGGTCTTATCGAGCCAAACTCGTTCGGGTCATCGAGTTCGACCAACTCGGGGGCTGCCATTTGTTGCCTACTCGCTGGTCGGGTTGGTATGTCGGAAGAAAAGCTCGTATCAAAAGGATCAGAGGCCGCAGCCGCAGCCGCAGCCAGCTTGGCCTTTAGTCTCTTAATCGTCTGAGAACGCCTTTTGCTTATTTCGTCCACCCGGGTGGCATGATCCTTCCATTGCAAGTATCCGTCCTTTAAGTCGTGAAGGACTTTGTTCAGCTTTGCATGGGCGCTTTCAAGCTCCGAGTATTTTCCATGCAATTTCGTAAAATTCCCTTGCAGCTTCGAATACTCTTCCTTGAGCTCAGAGAGCTTCACCTTATCGAGTTCCAGGCCCCCAGGCTTGGTAGATCGCTTGGGGTTTAAAACCTGATTCGCTGACTTGGGTCCAAGAGGAATTCGAGTATTCGAGGTGTTCGCATGACTGGCATTGTTCAGATTTTCGAGTTCTCTCCTTAAACTGCGGTTTTCTTCTTCCAGCCGATCTACGTCGGAGACCCTACTTTTCGCACTTGCGAGCTCTGCTGAGAGTCGCGCATTCTCGTCTGCATGCGACTCTAGGCCTGATCATTTAAGTCAGTATATTTGTACGAGATTGAAAGCAACGCATGGATCAGAGTTGGACATACTTATACCAAGCTCGTTGTCAATTCTGTCACAAACCCCGGCAAGTGCATCAAATAGGGCAGGTCTACCCACTTCCTTGAACCAGTCCTCCATCTTGAGACAGATCAAGGAACCCGTGTATCTCTTGACATCAACCCATGGGCATCGTCGAACAATCGAGGGTTGTGCAGCCGAGGGGAGCAGTGGTCGAATTGGAGTTCGGATCAGTAGCTTCGAATGTTGATCTCTCGATGCTGGGCAGCAAATCGACAAGGGGCGAAGTTGCGAATGACGCGTGGGCTTTAGGCTTTTGGACGTGTTAGAGGGGGACGCGCTTTCGGATCTGGCAGATCTCCACTAGTTCGTCATTAAGCTCACCCGAGCCCCACCATGATGGTAGCCGGTACCTTGGTACCTACATGCGGGGCCAACCGAAAATAACGAGGCACCTAGGTAGAGAAAACGATTAAATTTTCGGCATTGCAGTCTTCTCAGCTACTAGGAATGAGGCATGTTGATTTATAACCTCTTATCAAGCAATAGTTCCAGTACCTGCAGCTGGCAACCTGTGCTATCTCGAGTGTGAATGGTTAAAATGGTGGACATCGGGATAGGGCTGCATATGTAATCCCACATTCTGCAAGGCACACAACAACCCTCAGTCTCCATATCCAAAACACAGTACGAATAGTATCCATTTCTACCAGAGAGGATAAGTCATCAGGTCTTGCCTAGGTACCTATACAAGCAGTCGGAGACTTGAGCTCCGAAACGGCAGAATCTAACATCCTCAGCAATAATCAATTGGCATTAATCTGATAGTAAACAATAGAGCATTAAGTCTAGCGGATGCTACCGTGAAACGGAAAAATACAAATCACTTCCAAGAAAAGTACAAATCGCAATAGGTAGGGTATATATGAGGTAGCTTTATCATCAGAAACAGCTGCTTACCTGTTCTTCTATACTTGAGTTGGAAGGTCTAAGCGCGTAGATAGTCCGATAGTACCAAGCAACCAGATGCTTCGACACGGAAAGCTAGTTGATTTGACCGCGTTCCTCCTGGTAAGTTGATTCTGGCTCACAAGGCAGCACGCCAAGTACATAGCTTTAATTAAGTTCGTCATACGGTGCAATATACCAAGTGAAATGTGAAAATAAAGTGACAAGATCTGTCAGCAGAAAATGGAATATCATAAGCAGGAAAGGTGTACCCAAGCATAGATAGTGCCATGTGTATGTCTTCGAAGTAGGTCTTGACAAATCCTGGGAAGAGACGATCTATGAATGATGTCTAGGTACCCAAGGTTGATTAATCAGACACGACACAATACTTACATACATCCTAGTAGCAATTTGAATGCCAACCTTAGTCATAGGTGGCATCAGTCATCAGATTGGTAGCAGCTGTTAGGTATATAACAAGACCTACATCGCAGCCTCATAAGGGTTCTTATCAACTTCAGATCAAGCTATCCGTCTATATCCTATGGAACTCCGTGCTCACGAATGAATGACAGCACTGTACAGCAGTAAAAGCAACGCACGTGCCTCTTAGAATTACTAGTGCGGGAGAATACTGCTTAGCTGCCCTGTTCTAATAGTGGGAATTGGCGATTCCCACAAAATTTTCTCGTCAAACAACCGTTATTCCGTATTTGAAAATATTGGAATTCCAAACGAGTAGCCGAAGCAATACATATCTACAGGACCGCACCTGCGCCTACGATATTCGTACCTCTAACGATCTCTTCGACATCTTTTACTGCTTCATACCTAGTTAATCCACCCCAGTCAATACTCGCAAACCTCGCTGCCTTGACACAGCTCGTTTGCATTTACAAGATCCCTCAGTGTACGTATAGTATTTATTATATGTGCAATTGTACAATACCTGTCTGACATCAAGCCTACCTGAGGTTGGGTGCTTGCCTTACACTTGCCTTACCTCTCTGTACAATACTCTCCTAACAATTATCCAATCGCTCTTGCTGCATTGCCATTTCGTTTTGATCGCGCTCCCAGGGTAGTGCCCGGGCGCTGTTGCCCGTTGTTGTTGTTGCCACTGTTACTGCTCAGCATTTTTCATCCCTCCGCCGACCCACTAATAGCTTTTCCGTCATCAACTTTCCCGTCCCAGTGACCTTATCAAAATTCACACTTTTCCCAACATTCTCGAGACCTACGACTCTCTTCATAATAGTCACTGCGTCTTTCTCGACGAACCTCACCTCCTCCACCAATTTCCTCTGCGAAAGTTGGTCCATTGACTGTCTGCCTTCGGCGTGCAGATTTATCAGAGGTATCTTGACGTATCGTCATCATATCGTCTCGACCATCTATTAAGGTTAATCCGCGGTATGCTTCCACTTCCAATATGGAATCCTATACACCCTGGTATCTGCTACCAACTGCGAACCTCTCCAATGTTCTCGACTTCCTCGCCACTTCACTGAACTAAATCCTACCATGCAGCGTGCACATCTCATACCTCATACACGTTCCCCACCACAATTTGCACTTGGCTCTATCAGTCACATTCGCGTCCTCCTTTTTGTGGCTGCTTGTTGGCACATTCATCCCTTGCTGCCATTGGTTTGAGTTACCAGCCATTCCAGTCTTCAAAGCTCCCAGTGGAGCGAGAAATTTCTCAGGGCTACCCGCTAGTAGTTATGGACTATTGTATCTACCCTGCTGCATGATTCAGAGCTAACATTATATTCTATTGATAGACTCGGTTGATTCTATTCTTCTCAACCAAGCAATTCGTCAATATGGACTACCAGGGCGGCCAGAACCGTGCTTGCTACCAATGTAAGTAGTCGCATCTTTCGATCATTTCTACTTTCAAACACAAGTATTATGACATGTCACCTATACTGGGTTCTCTGTTTTTCTTAGCTAACCGTATTCTTCACATATAGGCGGTCAGCCCGGTCATCAGGTACGTTAAGAATGGGAGCCCTTTTGAAGCCACAAGAACTCGGAGCTGACTGATAAACTCAGGCTCGCGAGTGCCCTAACTCTGCCTCGGCGCCTGCTGCTCGTGGTGCTGGCAAGTGGTGAGTAGCATTGAGACACCTCGTCAATTAGACATCTTAGACTGACATATGTAGCTACAACTGTGGCAACGAGGGCCACATCAGTGAGTTTTGAATCGTCTATAAAAAGCTGAGCAGCCCCTAATTAATATGTCTAGGTCGCGAGTGCCCTGAAGGCCCTAGAGAGGCCAAGTCTTGCTACCGATGTGGACAGTCGGGACACATCAGCCGCGACTGCCCCCAGAGCGGTGGTGTGATGGGTGGCCAGGGAGGTGGTTCGCAGGAGTGCTACAAGGTAAGTGATTTTCCAGTTTCATCCTTATGTATCATCATAGGTTTAACGGGTTCTGGGTTCAGTGCGGTAAGGTCGGTCACATCGCTCGCAACTGCCCCGATAGCTACGGCTCCGGCTCGGGCTACGGCGGCGGCTATGGTAACAACAGCTACGGCGGCGGCGGTGCCAGTGGCGGCTTCAGCGGTGGTCAGGGTGGCTACCAGGGTGGAAAGACCTGCTATTCTTGCGGAGGCTACGGCCACATGTCTCGTAAGTTAAAACTAAGAATCTACAACTTTCCTTACTAACCTCGTTCCAGGCGAGTGTGTGAACGGCAGCAAGTGCTACAACTGCGGCGAGAACGGTCACTACTCTCGTGACTGCCCGAAGGCCTCTTCCAGCGGCGAGAAGATCTGCTACAAGTGCCAGGAGCCTGGTCATGTCCAGTCTCAGTGCCCGCAAGGTAACTAAGCGGAGCTGTGCCTACAAGACCCCGACCTATTCCGAATGCGACACAACAATATTTTTATCACAGATCGACTTCTTCACGCCAATATTATATGAAGGTGGACGGTGACCGTGGCCTTTGGAAAGGTTGCCAGAGCAGTGGATGAGTGGAGCGAGCGATCTCCTTGATATCTCCGACAATGCCCTTTGCATACTTTGTTCATACTGTTGGCCCTTTGCGTCGTTAGGTGGCTTTCGCTGGCTGGTCGTGATCTGAGAAGGTCGGTGAATCTTACTTTCGCATGGCACTTACGCTAAGAAATAATCTCTTTTTTCTTGTTGTTGATTTTCGGCATGGTCTTCAAGGCATCGCGAAAAAATGAAAACACTATCTCGGCTTCCAAAAAGGGTTTTTACGGAAATCGGAGTTATGGCTTTTACTTGCTCGGGTTTTCACAGGTCATAGCCTTAGGTCTTTCAGACACCTTGCCTCGGTATCTGATGAATGAGCTTACAGTAGTCGTTCCTGCAGCAAGGGATGAAAAAACACACGAATGATTACAAACTCCTGCCTTAAAAAAGCCATTAGTTCCCCACGAGTCTGGCGTGATTAAAATGCTGCCTCAATTTTGCCCATTACCGCTTCTATGCCAAATGTGAAGTCGTATTCTGTGGTACAGGCGGACATCACAAGGTAAGTTGTTGGTTTAGGGTGTGTGAATCATCGTAATACAGCTTTGGATCAAGGTAACATTACCCGCATAAACATGTAACGCGACGACGGGCAAGAAGGTCCCTAAGCCTCGGGAGACTGCGTAAGGTGCCTGGCTATCTATGAAACACGATCCCGAGTCCTTGGACCACGTCGCAGCCCACGGCATCGGTCTCGCAGGCTCTAAAAGTCATTGGATTCACCTCTGGGAACGTGGTACGCGGGAGCCTACTTATCTAGCTACCGACGTTAGGTACGGACAGATGAAAAGGCAACAGTTCAGGTTTCTAGAGATCTCGCTTCTATTGATGAGTGTGATATTGAGGGGCAACCGAGCCTGACTCTAAAGTGGTGCGTTGTTTCCGCTGGTATCTATATCTTTAGGTATCTCCTAAAGTAAGTATCTATATCTACTGTGGTCTTGCCCGACCTCGCCTCCAAAACTCCGCTTCCTGGAAATAGGTATATAATGACACAAAACGAGGGGAAGGGGTTGAGTTGCTTAGATGGCAGTGTACGAAAACATCGACAGGAAGCTTGGTTTTACCTACTTTACGCGTCGACGTCGCACCACTTCCTCGTACCTGGGATATATCTTGGGTTACGTTTGAGGTACGTTGGTGCCACGGCATATAATGTTTTGCGGCACACCAGGGAAGTGGTTGGGCGAGACCTCCAACGAGGTAGTAAACGGCGAAAGGACCCTGAATTATCGTCTTCGTGCACATGTGAAACGGCGCATACTACATGGATTATGCAGTATCTGTGTCACTGGGCCACAAGGCCGCCGGGATTCGGTTGGAACGGACCCCTCAGAGACGAATGGGGGCGGGCTGTTCTGCCTTGCGCTTCTCGTCCCCGTCCCCCTTCTTCGACAGGAGCTGCGAGATCATGAAGTGGCTGACGTCTTCGTCTTGCCAGTAGCTCATGTGCGATGCAATGGTGTTGATTGGGTTGAAGTCGAGTGCGCTCCTATTGCGGGACACCCTGTTAGCAAACTCAACTGTTTTTTCAATCCCCCCTTTCTTTTCCAGTCCTGTATCATCATCGGATTCAAGGAAACTTATAGGAGGTAAAGATACAAAGAAGTACGCAGATGATAGACTTACTCCTGGATGCTGTAATCAACCCTGCCGTTCCGATTGAGGGCGCGCACCTTGGCCTCCTCCCTGCGCAGCTTCTGCGCCTTGAGCTCCTCCGCCGCCCACGCCTCGCCGAGCTCCTGACCCTCCTCGGCGCGGCTGACGCTGTTCTTGTGCTCCTCGACGCGCTTCTTCTGGAACCTGGCGTACAGCGTCTCGAGTTCGTCGTCGATGAGCGTCGCGTCGTAGCCCGACTCCCCTTTGCCGGATGAGCTGTTCTGGCGCGCGAGCGCCCTCTTCCGCGCGTCCGTCTTCTCCGACTGCGCTTTCGTGTCGGAGATGACACCGCCCGAGCTGATGTTTGTGCCGGCGCCGGCGGGCAGCGTCTGCTTCTGCATGTTGTTGCTGGCGCTCGCTGCCGATGCGTTCGCGGCGTTGAAGTTCGCAACGTCTTTGCTGCTGAGCCCTAGACTGTGGTTAAGAAGGTTACTGGCGATGCCGGCGCTGAAGCTGGACCAGAGCCCACTGACGCTCTGCCCAACCTTAACGCCGAGTCCTGATAGCCCTTGTGGGGCAACCCCTCCAAAAAGCCCCTTCTTGGTGTAAGGTAGGACTTGGGGTTTGAGGGATGACATGGCAGGCGAGATGAGGGGCTCGAGACGGTAAGAGATCGGATCCGAGGGGTGGAAAATGTTGAATACTTGCCCTACCTTGGGCGACGATACAGAGAATGGTAAGCCCGTAATAGCGGAAACACGCTTGTCTTGAGCCAGTGATGCGAGGAACGGGTCGTTTGAGTAGGCTGCATTAAGAGGACTTTCAGATGGGACCGCGTTCGGCTTGCCTCGAGCTGCGATAGTACGTCCTTTGAGCATCTGGAAGAGCCCGATGGGTGACCCAAGGCAGTAGAAGTCTTCAACTTCGAACTCGAAGCCAAGGTCGTGAGGATCTTTGGGGGGTTCGGGTCTCTCCTGGGAGGGCCAAAAGCGTAGCGGGTTGCGTAAGGTTTCCGAAGGTGGCTGTTTTTCTTTCTGCCTGCATAGAATATCGAACATAATGGCGGACCCTAAAGAGTGGCCAATGATATGGACCTTGCCCTTGAATTCGGGATTTCGCTCGAGGAATAGCTTATAAATTCTGTTAGACTCCTTGAGGACGATCTCGGCAATTTGTTCTCGGTAGGCGCTCTGGTAGAGTAGAACATCTAATGCGAGATCGGAGATGAGAGAACGAGCAAAGGCGACACCTTCGATGGTGATATCTTCTAACGAAGGATCTGGGCAGACGTTAGACTACAGTATAGGGCATCAAGGATTGTTGACGGTACTTACACTCATCTTCCTCACCTGAAATATCACCCAAATCGGTCTCGCCTTTTTTCTCCCGTCGTTTAGGAAAATCAAGTAGATGTCTCCAGCAGACGGGTAAAACTTGAATCTTACTATTGCCAGGCCCTTTTCCACTTTCCTTGTTGAGTGTTTTCAAGTCGCCTGACTGCGCGTAGACTGCTTTGATGGTTTTCCGAAGCAAGTTCACGTCATGTACAAAATTGACGGATTCCATGCTAAAGGTAAAGGTTAGTATTCTCCATTATGCCAACAGTTTTATTGCGGGACGTACCGAAGGCCCAGGAGCTGCCCAATTCCATGCGTAACGAGAACCAAATGCTCTATATCACGCCCTTGAGTCTCGCCGTCTTGTCCATTGTAGTCATCCTGAATTTCTTGTTCCTCACGCTTTCTTATCTGCTCTTCTTGCTTGTCTGGGTCCTCTGAAGCCTCCATGAAGGACGAAAACTGGCGCTTCAGGCGATTTTCTCGGCGCTCAATCTCCGTAGCCGACTCATCGCCGTCATTATCTCGGTCTGCCGCACTGTCTGAGCGCGTACTCGGCGGGGCAGATCTTCGTTTCAAAGACTTGTCCTCCTTTTCGTCTGCCCTTTCGGATGGCATCGTGGCAGTTGTGGGCGTGGGCGGTCTTTTCCCGTCTTTGCCATCTTTCGATTTTCCAGGATCTGTGTAGCCACGGACAAGTTTTACACCGTTCATGTACGCACCGCCAGTAAACCTCTGATACACCGTCGAAGTAACCCAAGAAAAGACGCCTTCTGAAGATAACCAAGCTGTGTTTGAGTCCTGGTAAGTCGCTATACTGTTCATGTAAGTGCCGAAAAGACGATAGGTTTGTGGTTGATGCTGTACTGCTGGCTGGGGCGGCGCAGGCTTCGGCGGGCCATCGGCTTGGGACTTCGCAGCCGCTTTCAGATTTTCCGAGGATGCTTTGGGAGTCACATCATGCAGCCCGGAGTTGCTGCGCGATCTAGGCACAGGGTACGTCCAGGGTTTGATTTTTAGGTATCCCTCCTCGAGTTGAGCTGCTAGATTCTCCTCGCAAGGCCGTAACGAGGAACTTTCTTGGTAGAACCAACTTCCACGGCGAACTTCATAGATGGGACCTAACCAATACACTGGTGCCAATTCACGCTCTTCAATATCGACATCGAACAAGAAATCTTCGTTGACCGGAACGCGTAGACCGCCCTGTTGCCTACTAGTTTCCCCATCGATACTCGTATTTACCTGACCCTCCGCTGATACGGCTCTTCTACGCTGTGAGCTGGAACGCATCTGCGGATTCGCCGAGCCCTTTCCTCGCTCGCCTTCTAGCTCCTCTAAGAGTCTCTGGTACGCATTCTCGATCGATCTCGAGTCGTTCTTGGAAAACGCCATGAATTTCTTAGGTGGTGGTTGTTTGGTTCCGTCATCATCCTTTGCTTTCGACTTGGGAAACTTGGGTTTGCGCTTAGGAACCTAGTAATACGTCGAATAGTTAGAGTTTGATATAGTATAAACAAGACTACCTACGTGTCGTACTCACATCAACGGCGTGGAACCACATGATATTGAGCGGCGGACAGTCGGATGGGTATCTTCTGAAACTTTGGCCATAGAGAGTATTGGTGCTATGGTCATCGGCTCTCTTAGTAGGTGCTGTCTTGGTCTTAGGAGGGACGTCTTTCGGAACTGGCGTAGTGCTTCGAGTCGTCATCCAAGGATTGATAGAATCGACGGCTGTGGCTAAGTACGACTTCTCTACCTTCTTCACATCTTTTTTCTCGTTGGTAGCAGCTACTGCTGCAGCATCGTCACTCCCGGGAGGCATCTTATTAGAGCGGCCAAGGGCCCATTCGAAGACGTCTCTCTTGGTAACGCGGGAGAATTGGCTTATGACTGATCGTGAATGTAACGTATAAGCGCCTCGACGGTTTCGCAAGATATGAATCAGGGGAGTCGCCAACTTGACAGATGGTATCTAATTGCCAGGGACGGAGAAAGTTGAGGTCGGGAGGACAAGATGCGAAGTGCAAAGTGTCAGATATCCTAGATTGTTCTTAGGATTGATCGACCGGCCCGCTCAGCTGTCAGACGGGAAGATGGAAGTGTAGGTCAATGAACAACATAAGAGATGGAATATTATATACAGAAAATGTATAACTAAGGCTCAAGTTATATTACTAAAGACAAGGAATGCATGTTGTTCAGTCTATGAAGGTCATGAAAATGCATGGGAGGATAATCACATGGTATAAATGCAAAGCTGAGATGAATAGCTGTCATTGCCAGCCTTAAACAGCCAGGCTAGTACCAATTGAGCTCTATGCATCCTTCTATACAGGCCAGAGGTAGGTACAGGCATCGTACCTATGGCGATTGCATAGCGCTAAGGCATCGCATGACAAGCTGCACTAGGTACCTACCTACCTCATGAACAGTACTGTGGGGCTTCGACCCCGCCCTGACCTCAGCTGCCCTGAACTTGGTCCAAGGACCAAGGACCAATCCACTAGGTTAGCCACATTTCTTATCGCCTTATCAGTTTTAGTGGAATGGTGGGGTACGACAGATGACTGTCGCAGAAACCTACCTACATATACCTAGCTTCTAAGTTTTCTCTTAACTCTAGTATCTAATATTTTGGCAAAGGAAGCTTTTTTCCCCAAACACGACCTACTTCTCGAGCCAATTCTTCATTCCTCCAAATTCATATCTTAAATCTCGGTATGATATGAAGCGCCGTCTAATATCACCATCGGTCTCGCGCGACAATTTTCCCATTGCCAACCGACCTTGACACCTCTCTTGAGAGTTGCGCATTTAACCCGCGACATCGAGGCAAAGCATTGAGAGAAGATGGCTACCGAAACTATCACCACCACGGCTGTGCCCGTCAAGCACCAGGTCGTGGATAGGCTCCCGAAGAAGTTCAAGCAGATCAAGTTCGGAATCCAGTCCACCCAAGACATCGTCAACCAGGCCGTCATAGAGGTTTCCGATCGAACCATGTACGACATCGACAGAGGCAGAGAACCAACCTCCAACGGTATACTCGACAAGCGCCTTGTAAGCAGTTTTAACATCTCATTGTCGTCTTCGCCATCTGGGCAATAAGCTGACATTTCCACGTCTAGGGAATTTCAAGCAAGACTGGCACATGTACGACTTGTGGCCTGCGATTACAGGACTGTGTTGGTCACTGGGGCCATGTTCGACTACCGCTACCCGCCTTCCACGTCGGATACATCAAGTTTACCATTACAATCCTACAAGATATATGCAAGGACTGTTCTCGAGTCCTGTTGGTCGAGTCGGATCGACGCGCATACCTCAAGGAGCTGAGACGACCCTTTATTGACAACATGCGACGAGTCGCTATCTGCAAGAAGATCAATGAGCAGTGTAGAAAGATGAAGAATTGCCCCTACTGTAACGCTGTCAATGGTCAGATCAGGAAGGTCGGAGCTCTCAAGATCGTTCACGACAAGTTCATCGCCTATAACAAGTCGACTTCGCAGAAGAAGCAGCCGCCGCCCAGCAAAATCGAATTCGATAACTCCTTTGGCGAGGCAAAGAAGTATGTTCACGACCTTGACAAGCATCTAAGAAAGGCCTTCGAGGATTTGAACCCCCTTAGGGTTCTCAATCTGTTTAAGCAGATCAGCCCTTCAGATTGCGAATTGCTTGGACTTGATCCCTCCGAAGGGCGACCCGAGATGTTCCTGTGGCAATATGTACCCGCACCCCCTGTGTGTATTCGACCATCGGTTGCTCAGGAAGGAGCGAGTAATGAAGATGATCTAACTACTCGCTTGGGCGACATAGTCTGGGCGAGTGGCCTCATCCGTGCCGCGCTAGAAAAGGGCACGGCCCTCCAGACCATCATGGAACAGTGGGAATACCTCCAATTACAGATTGCAGTCTATGTCAACAGCGACGTCCCAGGATTGAAGAACAGCGATATCAAGGCAAGTAGGGGTTTATGTCAGCGCTTGAAGGGCAAGCAGGGGCGTTTCCGTGGCAACTTGTCCGGCAAACGTGTAGACTTCTCTGGCCGAACTGTCATCTCGCCTGACCCCAACCTTGCTATTAACCAGGTTGCCGTACCAGTGCTCGTTGCCAAAAACCTCACATACCCGGAAAGAGTCCAAAAACAGAACATCGACAAACTAAAGAAATGCATAGCGAACGGTCCCAATGTGTGGCCAGGGGCCCAGGCGGTCTTGAAGCAAGAAGGCGATACTTCGTTCAAGGTCTCTCTACGGTTCGCCAACAAAGACCAAGTCATTAGAGACCTCAAATTCGGAGATGTGGTAGAACGCCATCTGGAAGATAACGACATTGTTCTCTTCAATCGTCAGCCCTCATTGCACAAGCTCAGTATCATGAGTCATTTCGCAAAGATCAGACCGTGGAGGACTTTCCGTCTTAACGAATGTGTGTGCGGGCCTTACAATGCTGATTTTGACGGAGATGAGATGAATCTACACGTCCCTCAGACAGAGGAAGCCCGCGCCGAAGCCATGACTCTCATGGGCGTTAAATACAACCTGGCAACTCCAAAGAATGGAGAGCCTATCATTGCTGCAACACAGGATTTCATCACTGCGGCATATCTTCTCAGCAGCAAAGACAACTTCTATGACCGCAGGACGTTCACCTATATTGTCCAGCAGATGATGGATGGTGCAACCGATCTCGATCTACCCCCTCCTGCCATCCTTGCGCCAAAGCGTCTCTGGACCGGAAAGCAGATATTCAGTATGCTCATGCGACCAAATAAGGCTTCAGCCGTCAAGATCAACCTTGACGCGAAATGTAGAGAGTATTCAGAACCCCCTCCACCTGAGCCCGGGTGCAAACCGAGAGCGCCGGATATGTGTCCGAATGATGGTTGGCTTGTGGTCCGAAACTCCGAAGTCATGTGCGGCAGGATGGACAAGTCAACTGTGGGATCCGGCAAGAAGGACTCCATATTCTACGTCATCCTAAGAGATTTCGGTCCTGATGCGGCAGTAACGGCAATGAATCGGCTGGCCAAGCTCTGTGCGCGAGTGTTAACCAACAGAGGCTTCTCAATCGGCATTGGTGATGTCTTTCCTACGGCCACACTCACCGAAAAGAAGCAAGCCCTCGTGCTTGAAGCATACAGGAAAGCAGACGAGCTGATTGTGGAGTTTAACGAGAGGAGGCTGGAGAAAGCTGCTGGTTGCAGTATGGAAGAGACCTTGGAGAGTAGAATCTCGGGTACTCTAAGCAAGGTCCGTCAGGAGGCAGGTGATTACTGTATCGAAACGCTGAGCAAGAATAATGCCCCCTGGGTTATGGCATCGTCCGGATCCAAGGGTTCGAATATCAACGTTGCTCAGATGGTTGCTGTCGTCGGCCAGCAAATTATCGGAGGAGAGCGTGTGGTCGATGGTTTCCAGGATCGAACCCTCCCACATTTCCATAAGAATGCTCGTCAACCCCCTGCGAAGGGCTTCGTCCGGAACAGCTTCTACACTGGTCTATACCCGACTGAATTCCTCTTCCATGCGATGTCTGGAAGAGAAGGTCTAGTTGACACAGCTGTCAAAACTGCAGAAACCGGATATATGTCCCGTCGTCTGATGAAATCGCTAGAAGATCTATCAACCCAATACGACGATACTGTCAGGACGTCTGGTGGGGGTGTTGTGCAGTTCCAATTTGGCGCCGACAAGCTGGATCCCGTGGACATGGAGGGCAAAAACGTTCCCGTTCATTTTGCCAGGACTTGGTCCCATGCCGAGAATCTCACCTGGAGCAATGCAGATAGAGCACTATTGCCATTCGAGATGCTAGAAATATGCGACGAGATTCTAAACAAGGAACGCCAAAAATGGCCAAGGCGTGGGCTGCTGGGAGAATCGTTGCAATACAAAGATGACCGGCTAGAAGCTACCGACGAGCACGAGCGGGTCCGAGATTTCATCGACGATGTATACAAGCATGTGGAAGGCTTAGCACACAAGCTATCCAAGTTCCGGACAACTACAGGTCTCGATGGCATGCTCACCAAGCCTCAACGCAATCTAGCGGCAATCCAAAGCAGAGAGAAGGGGACAGTGCCGAGACTTGCCTCTGAAAGAGTGGCAAAGGTTTCTGAGCGCACGCTAAGGGAATTTATTGCCTTGTGTTTGGACAAGTATTCCAGAGCGCGCGTGGAGCCGGGACATGCCGTCGGCGCCGTTGGCGCACAATCAATTGGCGAGCCGGGTACGCAGATGACACTTAAGACTTTCCATTTCGCAGGTGTCGCAGGAATGAGTATTACGCAGGGTGTACCGCGTATTAAGGAAATCATCAATGCCTCCAAAGTGATCAGCACGCCGGTCATCTCTTGCCCTCTAGAGAACAATAGAACGCTAGAGGGAGCGCAACTCGTCAGATCCAGAATTGAGAAGACTTATATCGAAGACATTCTCCGTTATGCCGACGATGAGGTCGATGAGGACAGGGCATTCATCACTCTTTTCATCAACACGGAAACTCTTGACAAATTGCAACTTGGCATTAGCCTTGGCGACATAGCAAACACCATCGTCAAACAAAAGAAGTTAAAGATCCAAAGCACCGATGTTCAAGTTTTTACCCAAGATGCATCCATCGAGGTTACCGTAAAGACCCCAGACCAAGACGCATCCGCCAGACGGGCGCCAAAGAGCAAAGCTGCCATTGCGGAGGCCATGGCGGATTTGCTATCCCGAGTGAATCATCTCAAACGCGTACTACCCACCATCGCAATCTCCGGGTACCAAGATGCGACCCGAGCCATTATTCAAACGGAAACCAGCAAGATTGATGGGGTAGAGGAATACACTGTACTCGTTGAGGGTTATGGTCTACAGCAATGCATGAATACGGTAGGAGTTGTCGGCAGGAAGGTCCGCACGAACAGTGTCTTGGAGTGCCGCGACGTGCTCGGCATCGAAGCGGCCCGAACTACTATTGCAGCGGAAATATCTAGCGTCATGGGTGATATGGGAATCGATTTCCGACACATGGACCTGTTGGCCGACGTCATGACGTACAAGGGCGAAATCCTCGGCATCACCCGTTTCGGCCTGTCCAAGATGCGCGACAGCGTGCTGCAGCTAGCGTCCTTCGAAAAGACGGCAGATCATCTCTTTGACGCGGCTGCCGGCATGAAGGCCGACCGCATCGAGGGAGTCAGCGAGAAGATTATCATGGGACAAACCATGTCGGTGGGTACCGGCGCGTTCCAGATGGTGCGCTATCTCAATCTCGAGCACAAGCATTTCAGAAAGCTTCCCACCGCTTTCGAGGACGCATGGGCGGACGAGAACGCACTACTGCACCAGGGGACGAAGCGGAGAAGGATATAGCAGGTTGGGTTTTGCCGGGAAAGCACGCATCTAACGAGCATAGTGTAGGGAGTTAGGGTAATTACAATCAAGGAGCGCGAGCAATGCCTTTGTGCCTGTTGTTTTACTAGATAACGCATCCAGTGAATACCACTTTCCAGAAGTCCATAGTAGCAAGCAATACGAATGCGATATATCGTGAAACCAAGGTTTGCAAAGCGTCCCCAATATTTCAGTTCATGTGCGACAACCTCAAGGAAATCTTGGCGTAAATATTGAAAAGGGGGCGGGGTTTTAGTTTAGAGGGCTTCGACAGCAAGATACTTCGTGATCAATCATGATCACGGCAATTTACGGACCTAGCTAAACGCTGATCTAAAAGCAAACCTAGGGTATCCGCTGACTTGGTAGATTTGAGAGCAAACTATGTCTCATGCCACGTAGTTGACACATTAATCTCTACTGGTGGGGCGATCAAGAAAGGGGGCAAGCTTTCGTGAGAACAAACGACATTTAGGTTTAGGGAAACCAGGTAAGACGGACTTCTCCCCTTAACAAAGATAAAAGCGAAAAATGCGATCGTAAGCAAACCTTCGTTCGTTGGGGCACTTGCCTTTGTGATGCCGCACTACGACAATTAGCTGGAATATCTTCTGCGTAATCTATCACCCCTATTTAAAAGTTAGAATGCGTGACTGTCGTGGTGTAGGACACCAAGTCGAGATAGGGACTCAGTCATGGCCCAGGCCGGGGCTTAGTAGAGAGACCGTAATGTTATGTGCGTTACAGAGTTCGATAGCTCTACTGAGTTAGAGACGAGTGGAGGATGGTACTTGGGTTTCGTAGCATAATGTTCCTGCATCTCTTGGTAGATCCTCGCTCTCGTCAGATCGAACGATGAGTCGCAACATATCGTATTTTTCTTCGAGGCCAAAGCTCGTCGAGTCTCGGTTGGTTTTGTTGCCTATTCCTAGCTCTTAGAGGCGTGTAGCTAACCGATGTCGATATCATCCAGGACTTGCGGTAGAAACGGTCGTCGTGCAACACTCGATGGTCCAGACCGTAATCGTTTCCCTGTGAGCCAACCACTTATACCCAGCTGACCTTCTAGTCCTTCTCTTACTTTCCAACTCTTGCTGCGCCGTTATTACATGTGCATGTCTCGGTTCCTCTTCAGTTAGTGTCGAACGAGTCTTTAGTGTCGTCTTTCCAATACGGAAGCATTCTTCTTTAGCCTCCTCTTTCTCTCCTTAGTCAGTCCAACATCAATCAAAAATTTTTCTCTCCTTACTGCTGCATAACCAACAGCGTAAAGTTGCCACCGAGTGATCTAACATCCAACATCCTCGTAGCTTTTATCGAAGCTCGTCCAACGTAGCATGTCTCGCCCGGTGTTACGCGTGTGTCGAAAAAAGTCACTGTTCGCTAGCATCGAACGCTGTCGTGTAGGCTGGTCGAAGTGATGGAAATCAGAAAGACCGAATAGTCTGGAAAGCCCGTCAACATATATAGGAGAATACAGGAGAGTGGAACGTTCTTCTACTCAGGGTTAACCCCTATCTTCGTCATGGGATCATCCCAAGACCCAGTTTAGCAGACACGGGCGCCTGCCGCAGCATACCTGAATCATTTTACACTGCAGGCAGGCAGAGACACCGGGGGCACGTATTCTCACAGCAGATGTCTCGGTGCCGACGCGCAAGCGTTAGAGGCGCTTCCCTTGGGCTTGGGTAGGATTTCCCCAGAGCCTTCCTCCGGCACTTGTATTGCAGGAAGAAAAAAAAGCCATGCATTACCGGGCAGCCATACGTCAAAGGCGTAAATACCTTCCCAGAACAGCCCACTCCTTACGACGTCTGCACCTAGAACGTGTTCCGGGCCGTCGGCTGCGCGTCCCGGTGAGCTGCTTCAGCCATATAATATCGTTGTAATATTGGGGCCTCTTTATCACAGATACCGAAATATGAGAAAATTACAGCATATAGCGGCTCTATCAGGGTGCCTGATCGTGTACGACATATGCCAGTGTTTCAGACCGCTACGTGTGCGCCGTCTCCACGTTACTACTGGCCGGCCACGGATGAAAACCATTGGGTGGATACATGCTTGAGTCGTTCATAGCTAAATGCTAAATTCAACCTATCGTCTTACCTATCGAATTTGGAATGTCCATTGCTGTTCCTCTTGACTAAAAGGGTCGCTGATTTCCATATGACTATACGATGTAGACGATTCGGGCATATAGCTCAGGGGCTGTTACCAAACAGCACGAATCCAACATGTAAAGCAGCGGGAATTATCAGCCAGCTATACGAACATGGTCAGACCGACGTATGCATCGATGGCGAGCCCGCGCTGACTCAGAACGACACACGGGCATCTAAACAGCGATGCCCGATGGCTCTCGTAGAGATAAGGTCATCAGTTGAAGTGCCGGCTGGTTATTAAGGGTAGACTGTGGTTCCCTGCATGCAAGATACGGGCATAAGGGTAGCCGTAAGCAGGACGTAACCCTCTTGGCAACGTGAGAGCAAAGACGCGGGCCAATGGCGTCTAGGGAAAGATGGCCAACGGTGTGAGACAGGGACGATTCTTATAGCTAGCCTCGTCGATAGCGGCCCTCCCGGGCCAGCCTCGCTCGAGACACCCATCGGCGAGTCGGCGTCCTCCACCAGCGGCCGACCATTGCGAGCGCCGACGATGATGCAGAGTTTTCTCTGGGCACATTGGGTTGGTCTGACGTGAGATACTATCAGTAACGTGCTCTCAGGCTCGATCAGTTGCTCTTAATCGTGACAGATCTAACACCACCTCGTCGATACGATTATAACGACACCTCAACAAACCCTACGCTAAATAATTATTAGTTAACTACAGTTCAGCTAGTGGGAAAGCGGCAGCTGTGTTGGCCCATTTGCTAATCAACGCCAATTATATATCTAGTATCCGGGATAAGTTAAACATTTGCGCAGCAGCCCCGTGTTGAGCCTGGGGAAGACCTCCGTCGAATTAGCATTCTGTCAGAGGATAATTTACTAATTAGCTTCAGGTAAGATTATGTACAGTACTATCGACGCGTCACAGCAATAGGCGACTTTGTTTCTATGGAGTGTGCCTGTGCTAACATTGGCCAGCGGCGGCGAAATTGGTGTATGAACCTCGTTTGGGGAATATCCTCAGCTGTGGTCCATCCAGGTTTGGGGGTCCGAGGGTGAGTCGTCCGTCTCAGTCCGGAGCGCGGCAGCTGGTAGGTAAACCCACTTCCGGGCATTGGACATGGGGAAGGAGAGTACCGATACGTACCCCCAAGCAAAGGAGTTCAGGAGAGAAAAGATTATACTTAAGCGGGCATATGTTAGGAAATGCTAGACCAATCTCTATGGAAACGCCAGATCAATCTCTTTGGAAACACCAGGCCAATCACCCCCGAGGGATCTGGTAACTATCTCTTTTCCCGCGACAACCGAGCAGGAGGATTCTCGAAAATCCCGAAGGCGAAGATGGGATTCCCGATTCCAGCATCAGTCCCCAGGACCAGTCCTAACTGCCGGGGCAGACAACAATCCTTCAGCCCTGCCGGCTGAGGATATCGATGTTTGGGGGTGTTCGGCTAGGTTGGAAATCCGGCATACGATAAGTTTTGCTCAAGCGAGAAGATATCGAAGAATTACGCCGAAAGAAGCAGTAAGAGGTCCGTGAGCATATTCATTCTCGTTTCATGTTCTAGAATGATACACATCCCTACAGCCATTCGATTCGTCATGCAAGATAGCGGCATCTCTATCTCCAAGGTCGAATGCCCTACCAAGGTATGAGTAGTACTACTGATTCACAATGGTATAAACGGCTGAAGGCTTCTCGTGACTGGATGACATAAATAGACTGCGGCACGACAATCAGCAGCACGGCTAGCCACGTCATATACGACTTGTTCGGGTTGTAAAACCCGAACCAGGAATCAACAGCCACAGCGACCCAACGCACGGAGCGTTCAATTTTCGTCGATCGCAGGCGGTGTTCTTACCGCTTTCTACCGTATGCACGACATACCTAGAGTGCCCTGCGAGAGCACAATGCACAATACCATCATATGGCAAGATGCGTTTCCAAGCCACTTCTCGTGTCCTTGCACAGGACATTGGAGGACATCTAACTTTTTACGAGAGTCAGCGCATCGGGACCGGAGGCTCAACCCCGTGGACTCGTCGAGCCTTGGAGCGCTGGCGAACGAGGTAATTATCGGATCAGGTCACACGGCAGCAGCTGTGCGAAATCGCCGGCTATAACGGGGTCACCCACCGGCCCCGAGTGATATGTCGCGTCTCGCGCCCAATACGCCCCAACAAATTGAATTTGCCAGAGGAGCGATGACGGACGCGCTGGCTCTGCATGGCGGGTGCGTACAGCGTCCCTTGCTTATCCCTTCAGTCGGAGTCCTGTCGGGAGACTAGCATGGACTCTCACGGAGATAGGTGCGATTCTTTCTAGCGATGCACATTCCACGCCATCTGGGATCCCTACAGGCGCCACCGCAATTTCTGGAGAAGAGAATGCTGCCGTGCGATGCCCTCTAGCTCGAAATCCCGTGGTGCTTCTAAAACTTCCAAGCTGTATCACAGAAGACCCAAGAACTCCAGACCGCGATGATTTTCGGATCGCTCTCATTCCGCGGAGACTAGTTATCATGGCATCGCAATTGGACTCCCCGTCGATGACGGTATACGAACTCTACCTTGGAAGATGGCATTGGCATTGGAACCCACGAGACCAAAGACCGAGACCGAAGCCCGAAACCGAGACCAAGGCTAAGGCCAAAGCTGCCCGTTGCAATCCGCAGATTCCTCGTCGACTGCAAGACGGAAAGGTGTGGATCCTCTATATTTCTTCCCCGGCCAAAGGGATGATGGGGTGAGCTATGGGGTGAGTTTCAAGTGTGGGGAGGTGGGAATCACGGCTGCGGCGTAAGGATCCCGACGCCTCGTACGTGCTCTATCTAACCAAGGGACATATCGCGCTCCGAATAAAGGCCCGGGCCAATCTTGCACCAAATGGCATTGGAACCCCAGCAGTGTGGCGTCTCGCGTCGAGACATGGGTAAGATAGATTCGCGGGAGGGGCTGGGATGGCTTCCCCCTTTCGGAATATTTTTGCGGGCTCGGCTTTCATTATTTCTGTTGGAGTTGTATTAAGACACGATATCTAACCACCCGGCACTTTAAAGATCAGACATATAGTAATATCGATCCGCGGGATACCTTGTCATCGGCTGCGGTTTTGCGGGCGAGTGTTTGCATGTTGATGTTCGGGTCTTTGTCTTCGGAGATCAACACGGAGTTTAGGGGCTGCAAGCTTGACAGATTCTCCCGGCCATTCACACACGATGTGGCATGCACGAACTTGTTGAATCAGGTTGGCCCCCCAGAGCACGTCACACATGTGGGGGACGAGGATTTCAGTTCAACACAGTACACGCGGTAGAGGCTTGCTATACCGTTGTGGGCTGCGACTAGCACGGTACGGTGGGCGATGTGGGCGATGTGGGCTATGTCTCACCAATATTCCGTAGACCATAGATGCAATAGAACGTTCGTATTATCTCCGAGAGGAAAAGTAAATATCGAGAGAGAGAAAATTCAACAAGTGAAACTTTGAAGCCGCAAATTCAAAATTGCGCTATCTTGCAATCCCGGAAACTCTATAGCGGAGGCAATTCTGGTGCCTGCGACCTAGTCGATTCAAGATTAGAGTCCTTGGACAAAGGCTAGCACTTATCTGGGAGACAAGGCGCGAATCACCCAAGAATAGAAAATAGCCTTACGAGAACCCTGGAACCCAAGAACCCTAGAATCCTAGAACCCTAGGACCCCTAGCATCAGAGCTGGGGAAAGCACATGGCAAGAACAAGGTAACTCAAAAGCTTGGTAGACAGAGTCGCATTCTCGTTGGATGCTTGGACCAAATTGCGGGTTCGAGAGAGGCTGGTTCCCTGATTAGGTAAACTCCTTCGATGCCCCGCGACTTACTCATCTTCTCTTTTAACCGCATCGACCCACTTTTGCAACACCCCCCCATTTGCAACAACAATTAGAATCTACCCCTTTGAATTGAAATTAAAATAATTCAACAACGAA
>MU376334.1:0-69032 GCA_022495205.1 Hypoxylon sp. FL1150 | reverse complement strand
TATATTAATTTAATTCCGTATATATATATATTAAATATTAATTAAATTATATTTAATTAATATTTTTTAATTAATAATTATATTTTTTTAAATATTATAATTATTTTATTTTTTTACGTATATTATTATCGCCGGTTTTAAACGTATTATTCGATATAATTTTAAATTTTATTTTTTAATAGTAATATTTTTTTATAAATATTAAAATAAATATATTATATATAATAAAAAAACTTAAATTTTTAATTTTTTTAATTATTAAAAAATATTATAAAATAAATTAATTAAAATAATTTAGAATTATAAATTAATTAAAAAAATTTTATTTTAATTAAAATTAAAATAAAACTAATTTTTTTAATTAGTAATTAAAAACTAAAAAAACTAATAGAATAATTTTACAACCTTACACATTAGGCAGGTGAAATCCCTTAGCCGATTTACATTAACCCCCCCCGGTGGTATTCTGATTAGATCCCAGCTTATGCAACTGCTGACGCTTCCTTCTTCCTTCATAGCTTCCCGCCGCGGGATATTTGACTTACCTAACCAGGTTCGTTAATCATAGCGTAGACCGCCACGGACAATAGTTGGAATGAGGATGGCATCCAGTCGCCGACTACTCCCCCCGTTTTCGTGTTTGTGTTCCGTGCTTACGTTACCTGAAAAGTCCCGGTGCGAGCCGCTACGGATGGCGGGCCGTGCTACCCCCAGGCTGTTGGTATGCGAATGCGAATGTCGATTTGCGAGAGGCGAAACATTTCGGATTAATAACGTTGTCTATTTCCTAGCTAGGCAAATGGTCTCTAAAGGCGTTGGGCGCTATACTATGCGATGGAAACCTCTTGGTTGAAACTTGGAGTTACGACGCTAGATGATCTACCTCATCTAATTCAATTGCCAAACTGGCAACAAACTCGGCCATGAAGACATTTTCATATTTTCAATGTTACAAACATTCTATTCCTTCTATGACTATATGAGACGTAAGCTATACTATCATTTAGTTGAGGATTTTTTTTTCTTAATTGTCAACGTTAAATATAATGGCAATTGAACTTGACTTCCAATCTAATCGAGGCATTAGCTCTTATACTCAAGGACTACCTAGAAAAATAAGCTTAAGTATATATATTAAGAAGAGATGTAAGCGGCTCGTGAGTTTAGGTTAGGCAGCACAACGCCGCGCACATCGAATTAGGGAGGGGAGGGGTTTGCCGAAGGCTGTGACTCATTTTTTAATCTTTAGTTGATAATACAAGGGTCCTCTATGCTGTCTGGCTGTGTGCCTCATCTACTCATCTATAGGCTTAGTAACCGGATTCGTAGATTCGTACGTAATTGTCGAACTCTGAATATTCGCATTGTTCTACCCTATTCCATGGGTGAAACCTATATCCCAAAATGGAAAATGGTGTTTAATACTATCCGAGTTTTCACCCTAAGATACCAATTATGAATAGGGCAACTGTGAAGACTCGATCACATGTTGCAATTGGTAAACACTTACAGCTACCTCCTAGGTAGACTTTCTTCATCGCTCCTCTTTTTCTGGAGATCTGACAAGGCTTAGCGCGTTAAGATATGGTAGGTACCTGATAGCGCGATATTCCCCCACTATCTCCATTCAGCTTAGCGGCCCCTTCTTGTAACCTAGGCTGTTCCTTGGGTTCCTTGGACGTCGCAATACCCAGATCTTACCTAACGAGCCATTCTTTCTCTTTTTCCTCCTCATCCTAACCTACCTCTACTCACCTCTTGCCTTGCCGTATCCCCCCTCGCTGTAGAGGCCAAGGGAAACTTTGCCAACCACTCGCAGTTGTTTGCCACTCTACGTACAAGCTGTTATATCCTATGCAACCGTCATACGCCCCTCATTCGCAATCCCAGCGCCAAATGTGAACTACCTTGCCCAGTCGGGGCAGTGTCAACGTCCTCGAGTTCTCTTGTACGCCCGGTCCCGAACTGCTCCTGTCACGTAGTAATCACAAGCAGTAGGACGACTTGCTTACCAGCGAAATAGAAATCATCAATATACCTCCTTCTCAGACCACTTGCGCACCGTGACCGCTGCTTCCAAACCGAACCGCACTGCGCCGTATCGAGAAAGCCTTCGACGTGTCTTCCATTGCCTCTCTTCGACTTAGCTGCGCGATTATAATCTCAGCCGCACCTATTGACTAGGTCGTAAGGTCGTGCTTATCTTCTAAGCGGTGACGGTGACGAAATTGTCGTGATAAAGTTCCGGGCTTCGACTTATAGCTGGTTCCACTCAGCCGCGATCAGCTTATTGACCCCCCAAGTTGGCTCCCAGGCTGCGCGCTGCCACCCCCTTGCGCATTCCATCGATCGTTTATACGGTTGCATATCTGGATTGTATCGGCATATCAACTGCCTCCGGTTCTGCCTCAACGCTACGCGGGTCCACTTGGGGTATAAAGTTGCCTCACCTCGTCGTGCGGTAGGGGGTCTGTGTTTGTGGGATCGATCAATCGCGATCCTCGTACCTCCAAGGCTGTACATGTGGCTGTTGTGTCTCATTCGCCATCGTTACTGTTAAGAGGAAAGTTCTGGCGGATATTGCATCGCCTTGGCAGTACCGGGTCGATATACCCCTGAACTTCCTGCAAGAGGCTCTCTAACTCCGAGCCCTAGAGTGCCTGGCGGTAGTATACCACGCCTCAGGTCCGCCATTGTCGCTTACTCACTGGTTTTCCGTCTCTTTCAGTCTCTACTGCTCTTAGTCACCCATCTGGCAAGAGGCGTGGTTCGATTGAATAAGAGGTTGGCCCTTATAACTTTCAAGCTTCCTAAGTCCGGCATACATCTTCGACACGAGCGAGCACCCTAAGAAATCATTGCCCATTCGCTATAATAATTTCAAAATGGCCCCCACCCCTCCATCTGCTGCGACATCATCCTCGGGTCATTCACCCGAGGAGCAATTTAGGGTGGTCCGTCGCCGAAATAGGGTGCCGCTCAGCTGCTATCCATGCCGGACGAGAAAGTAAGTGAAGAAGACCATTTTCCAAAAGCGCCAACTTGATTCCCTAATCCAATTTTCGCAGTGATTCACAGAATGGCACGTCGCTGACCTGATTCACAGGTTGAAATGTAATAGGGGATCTCCGAGCTGTGAGAATTGCGTGAAACGAGGCGATACACAGTCCTGCGTTTATGCTACTCCAACAAGCCGGAGAAAAAACCAAAGTAGTGCTGGAGCTTCTTCGAGTCCTGACGATATGCAGAATCGTATTGACCGTCTTGAAGGTTTAGTTCTAAGTTTGATGCATGGCGGTGCCACTATCGAAACATCCGGCACATCCAACGTCATTCCTGAGGCCATATCCACCGCAGATAGCTCCTCGGCTAACATCGAACGAAACGATGACGGTGCTATGAGGGATGATACCGAAGACGATGGCGGCGACGGCGACAGCGACGTAGACGACGGACTAGCTACCTCTCTCGGCGTGCTTAAAGTGGACGCTGACAAAGGAAAATCTATGTACATCGGTCAGGAACATTGGCATACGCTCTTAGCCGACATCGCCGAGGTGAAAAATTTCTTCGTCTCTCATAAGAAGGACCTGGAAAATAGTTATCAGAGAGTCATGTCTTCGAAACCTGCGACTGCTCGAGATTCGCCTATATTCTTGCTGTCTGCTCCGCCGGCAACAGAGGTTGAATTGAGGTCGGAGCTTCCTTCGAGAACGTCAATTGTGGCATTGGTCTCGAGATATTTCAACTCGTTGGATACGGCAGCCAGCATAGTTCATGGACCAACATTCCAGCAACAACTACGAAATCATTGGCAAGATCCCTCCAAGTCAAGCATTATGTGGCTGGGCCTGCTTTATTCTATGCTGTGTCTCGCAATGCTTAGTTATCATAAGGTAGGAGACGAGCCCCCGGAATGGAAAGGTAGGTCTCTAGATCTCGCGGCAGAATACCGGTTACGGACGGTACAATGCTTGGTCGTTGCAGATTACACGAAGCCGGTCGAATACACGGTAGAAACGTTGCTCCTTTACTTATTTGGAGAGTATTCTTCACGCTGGGACGCGGATCTTTCGCTGTGGATTATCACAGGAATCATTACGAGACTAGCATTCCGAATGGGCTACCACAGAGATCCAGATTGGTTTCAATCTATTACGCCGTTTCAAGGAGTACGGTCCAATTTTCTTTAATTTTATCCCCATTTGGTCACTAATTTTAGCTAACATTCGTCATAGGAGATGCGACGACGAACATGGGCGCTATTACGCATGGCCGATATCGTGTTCTCCTACCAGGTAAGTTGTCAGCCAATAAAAGAGTTTTCGTTAATGGAGTCACTAATTCAGCCCAAGGTCTCCCTTCCTACGATGATCTACGAGCACGATACTGACACGAAGCTACCACACAACATTTTTGATGAAGAATTCGGCCCCAACACCAAAACTCTTCCTCCGTCAAGGCCAATGAGGGAACCGAGTCCGATCGCTTACATGATTGGCAAGACGAAACTGTGCATTGAATTTGGAAGCATTCTTCAAGATGTCACGCGGGTGGGTAAGCAAGTAAGCTACGACGACATTCTCCTCCACGATCGAAAGCTTCGCGAAATCATGGATGAGTTTCCACCGCACTTGAAGATCCGGCCATTGGAGGGGTCACATGACCCGGTAACACTCATCATTGCGAGGTATAACACGGACATATTATACCAAAAGATTATGTGCATGTTGCACAAAAAGCACATGATGCGTGCCCGGCAGAATCCTCGGTATGCTCACTCTCGTCGCAGCGCGATCGAAGCTTCATTGGAAATTTTGGGGCACCTGAGGACGATACATAGAGAATGCCAGCCAAACGGACGACTTCGTTCCATGAAGTGGTACGTCTCAGCCACGTCGAAAGACAGTCTGATGCCCACCATGTTAATAATTCTCGATCTTCATCATGATCGCACCGTTACGACTTCCGGAAAGCGCCAGGACTCGCAGGCTGCGTACTTTTGGACTCCAGAACAGCGAGCCGAGATGATCAGCTCCCTTGAAGCCGTTTCAGAAATCTGGAAGTCGCTTGCCCATGAATCAGTAGAAGCCTACAAGGCTGCAAATATTCTAGAGATTATGCTGGAAAAGATCAAGAATCCTGAACCAGCTCCCGGCAGTGGAGATATACCACTGGTACAACCCGAAAACCTCTTCGGCACTTTTGGATCTGAAATGATGCCGGAGCATTCTGCTGCAATGACTCTAGGCATGCTATCAGGAGGACTAACGCCCGCCATGACGCCTGGCTTTCAGTCTCCTGGCGGAACAAGTTATCCAAATTTGGACTTAGGAGCAATGACGGGGACAGGGCTTACACCCGAATATCAACCTGATAGCCTCGGTGTCAATAACAACAATGCTGCATCACCATTTACAATGTTTACGACTCTAGGAGGAGGGGGGAATATGGGTATCGACCAGAACTTCAACTGGGTAAGGACAACTTCAACCCAGGAATACCTCATAATGTAATCTATAGTTACTATACTAACCATTACTTTTATAGGATGCATTTGAGAACTACGCACAAACAGCAACCTGGGGTCCAGACCAATCGTCATTCCAATTCTTTGCTGGAAATCCCGACCAACAGTCCCAACAAGGATCTTCAGACGGCTCTTTCACGTTTCTCAACCCTGGCACGCCGGGTTCTTAACCTGGTGGGCTCTGGGCAATGCAATTTGGTCATGAAAAAGGGGCGTTGTAGTCGCAACTAGTTAGAACGATTGTCAGATACCCGGCTAAGAGCCTTACTTTTTGGTACATGGTTGGTAGTCGAGTGCATCTAAGGTGGTTTTGGGCGGAGGGATCTTTGCAAGATGGATGGACGTCGAGAGGGGTGAAAATGAATGTGTACAAGGTATATATCGATTGGACGTTCACGGCACATAGTCAATTATTCAAACACTCTCCTCCGGGGCACTGTCGCTGTCCCAAGAACGAAGCTGTCTCTACCTGTTGCTGTGGATTGCTGAATTGGCGTGTCAGGGAAAAAGAATGATTCATCAGATTATATCTCCGCGAGACGGCTGAGTAGGGGACTTCATGATCACCTTGAATTATCTACCCGCGACCCACATCACATATATGGCTATCTACCTAGGTAGTGTAGAAACCTCTTTCCGGGGCCGTCTAGATCTTGATGATTTTATCACGATGATTAATCACTGTCAGAACTTCAGTGTTTCAGCCGTTAGCCTCCTAGATGGGACTTAGCACTGTCAGTCAGCCTAGATAGGGGCGAAAATAAGCGGCTAGCTCATGTACAGGCGGGCCTTTGCATATCAACGCTGCTGCTTCTACCCCCCTTGATCCTATTTCGACCCTATGGAGCAAGCCTTGTCAGGGTTTGTTGGCCTCTTTCGTCCCGGCTCTCATTGATGGGGGCTTGGCAACTTAACATGGACAGGGGGCTAAGAGCATAGCGTGACTCCTATACCCGTGGCCCCCAATGGTTAATCTAGTAGGTAGATAGATAGATGATGAGGCTCTGCCCGCGCGGATATATTGCAGGAATTCGTCACCGCAGCCTTGAATGCATTCGGGGCTTCAAGCCACTGTTACATCTTGACCAAATAGGCTACTGGATAGGTATGTTATGCAACTGCCGCCCAGTTGAAACTGCCGGCATTGATACGCGCCAGCAAACAGGCGCTTCTCTAATGGTAACATCCCATTGTGCTCAGGGCAAGGCTCTATGCCGTGCGTAGCTACCGAGGTCGGTGACAGAATAATGAGTATACATATGAATACGCTTCAGGTTTTAATCAAGCATTCCACGATAACACCGATTAGAAATCCTCTTTTCCAAGTCTAAACCAGCTAATATTTGCTTGAGGATTATCTGGTTAGCTTTGAAATTACCTGTGCTTTATTAGTTGCTGTGGTGTTGAAGTTGATGTATGAATTTGGAGTATGCTTATCTTTCTGTCACCAACCTCGCCTACAGGAGGTAGTCTCAGTCGGAATGAAACCCTCTACCCCGCTGACCGAAATTATTTTTCAGCTTCTGCGTTGAAGATCATTGCTTTTCCCGTATCTATTGCGAGGCTGCGAGCCTCGGCGCATAACACAGCAGGGAGGCGACCTTAGCTGATGTTTGGGGCCAGCCTGCAGACATCCACGCAGGCTTCCTCCTATCGAGGCTCTGATGATTCTGCCGGTTATATAATGGGCTCTGACTCGCCACTACTAATATAAATTATTGATCCATCTCAAGGTCGAAATCCCTCGTCTATTAGATCTTGATTCTCGTTGCATTCCCGTCTTTGGGAACAGAATATCCATTCGTTAACTTATAATGGCGAAAGACAAGACCCTAGACAAGGCCTTGAAATACAGATACACCGACCTCATTGGCAAGCAAATTCGAATAGCCCATATACACGCCGGCGACGGCGACGGCCACATCTATGTCGAAATTTCCATCAAAGATGTCGACGACCCAAGAACGACCTACAATGCCCTGTCTTGGCAATGGGGCGACCAGGACGAAGATCCCGTGATCCGAATCCGAGATAAACCAACCGGCTCGGAAGCTGGCGGACAAGAGTCCAAGTGGCGCTGGATGCGTGTGAAGCCGAACCTCATGGATGCGCTCAAACGGCTTCGTATTCCCGACGACGAAATTCGGCTCTGGGTTGACGCCATCTGCATCCAGCAGGTGCAGAAGTCTGGTGATAATCTGGAGAAAAGCAAACAGATCTCCCATGATGACCGACATCTTCACAAAAGCCAAGGAAGTTAAGGTCTGGCTTGGTGAGCCCAGGCAGAACATGGAAGGCGGGATCACAGATGACAACATCACGCCAGAAGATGTCAAAAAGGCAGTCAAGTACATTGACATGCTTGGGAACCTGGATGATACGAACCACATAGCTGGTGTCGACCAAGGTATCCTCGAAAAAGCGGGCGTGTATGATCTGGAGCCCCTATTTAAGCTTCTTAGACGTGGTTGGTTTGGCCGTCGCTGGATTATACAGGTAAGTAATTCTGTGGGAAAGGAGCTACATCTCATGTATCTGGAAAGAAGTCCTGACTGGCAGCGCAGGAGATATCAGTCAAACGAAATGTTCAAGTACACTGTGGCGAAGAAGTGGTAAGCTGGAAGAATTTGGCCAGTGCAGTGGCACTCCTGGAGAGAGTCGGCCGGGATGGCACTATCAACAGGATGCTTCAAAAGCGATCTGAAACGCGACACGTTGCCGAGTACGTGGGTAATATCTCCGCGCTTCCCGCATACCGGTTGGTTCAGAATAAACATATGCTGTGCCGAATGCGCGGTGAGGACAGGATCTGGGAGCAGACCCTGGAGCAGCTCGTCTGCTTCCTTGCAGTATTCCAGGCGAGCAAGGTTCACGACACCATTTACGCAATTCTAGGCATTGCATCTGACTTCAAACCAGTCACAAAGCCTGACGGTAACACCGGTGGAGCAAATGCCAACGAACAGAACGCCGGTGGTCAGAGCACCAATGACCAGGACACCGATAATCAAAATACCAACGACATGAACAGCGGCGGAGGACGTACTGGTGGTGAAAGTAGCGATAAAAGAGAAAGTTTCGTCGTCGATTACCAAGAGGAGCCCGTGCAACTCTTCAAACGGTTTCTCCGATCCGCAATGAAGAAATCCAGGTCGCTGGATATTCTCTGTAGGCCCTGGGCGCCGACCACAAAAGAGAAAGATGCTTGCCATCCTGGATGCCGACCATAGCGCGCAAGCCGTTCCAGACCACCAAAGGCGGCAGGATGATTCGATACAACGCGGACCCGCTCGTCGGGGCCGCCGTCCCCCGCCTGAGGTTCTACTCCGCCTCGGGCTTGTGGAGTCCTAATACCGACGACTTCTTCAAGATCGATGAGGACAGAAACTCGCGACACATCGTCGTGAGTGCGTTCAGGCTATCCGAGATCAAGGAAGTCTGGGATTCGGCCGCGTTCGGGAACATCTCCCGCTCGTGGCTGGAGGCCGGAGGCTGGAAGAACGGCACGGAGCCTCCCGACGAGCTGTGGAGGACGCTGGTGGCGGACCGCACGCACGAGGGCCACAAGGCCGACCCTTGGTACCCGATGGCCTTCCAGTCGGCCGCGCGCGACAAGGAGCTGCGGTACGGCATCAACACGAGCGAGCTCATCCACGAGAAGAACAACGCGGCCTACTCGGAGGTCTTCAGGCGCGTCCCGGCCGTCGTGTGGAACCGGAGGCTCGTCCGCACGGATCTTGTCAAGTCCCACGGCACGGGTAGAGATTGGGAGCATCTGGGCCTGGCTCCCGAAGATGCGCAGGTAGGCGATTCTATCTTCATCGTCCTCGGCTGCAGCGTGCCTCTCGTCCTTAGGTTAGTTGATAACCCGACCCCGTCGAATGGTACAGGCAGTCAGCATACCGGGAATCGCAGTGGAACTCGGAGCCAGGAAACATCGACCAGAGCGAACGGGCACCAACAGGATAGCGGCGAGACCTACAGGCTCGTCGGGGATTGCTACATCGATGATATGATGGATGGCCAGGCTGTTCCAAGGGGACTTAGACTGGAAGAACGATGCGAAGGTCGAGAAGGTCAAGATTGTATAATCGAGGCTGGAATTATCTGCAAGAGGTACGTCGATGCGTAGAAAGCCGCAATACGCACCCTCACCTTATACCGTTTCATACAACATGGTACTCATGTGTAATCTAAAAGTCTACAATGATCACGAAGTTCACGAAGGGTCCATGGAAAGATTGAGGTCATACTGAGATATATGCAAAATGTGAATGGAATCATTGTATATACAGAGAATAGTAAAGGTACCCTAAAAGCCAAGAAAAACTGCATGGTATAATCCCCTTAGATAATGCATGAGGCATAACGTCGTAATAATGCGCCAAAAAAAAAAAAAAACTTCTACGCTCCCCCCCCCCCCCCCTCTCCTCTCTCCATAACCTCATCTTATGCTAACACATGCGCTCTTGGCTAAGCGCAGCTTAGTTCAGTCCGAAAGCCGCCTTGGCGCTGTCCCAGAAGGCCTGCCTTTCGCTGTCGATGGTGACGCCGACACAGGTCATGTAGGCCTGGAAGCCGGCGTCGAGGTCCTTGCCGGCGGACAGGGCGTCCTTGGCGTCGGCGCACTTGGTGCTCAGGAACCAGGGGCCGGAGCCGAAGTTGTACTTGTCGTCCTGGACGAGCGCGAGCAGGGCGTTCTGCTTGGTCGCGTCGGTCTCGTCGGCGCTGTACTGCGCGGCCTGGTCCTTGAGCTCCGGGATCGACATGGCGTACTCGAGGTTGTAGCTGTACATCTGCATGTTGGACGTGCCCTGGCCGGGGCGGCCGGGCGACACGTTGTGCTTGTACTTGTACTGGACGGACTCGAGGGCCGTCAGCGCCAGCACCGCGGCGATCTGACCGGCCGAGTCGAGGCCGTACTGGGCCATGGCGGCGGCGAGGAGGGGTCCCGCCTCCTCGGCGGTGCGGCACTCCGTCGTGTCGGCGCACGTCTTGGAGTCGGGCGCGATCTTTAGGACGATGTCCGCCGCGGAGGGGTTATCCCTGGCCTGGAGGGGAGCAGCGAGTGCCTGGTCGGCTAAGAGGAGGCCGGCAGTAGTAGCGAATTGGTACTTCATGTTGATTATTTACAATTGGTGAAGAGACTAGCTGTAAGAGTTTTGTTCGTTTGGTTGATGGTAAAGGCAATGAATGAAAATGGGTTTGATATGGTAACTGATCTACAGTCTTTCTCTCAGCCTGTGGAAGAAAAGGGACGATCCTGTACTGATATATGTTTCAAGATTGAGGCTTGTTTATTCAATCGTCAGGTTCTGGGCTCGGCCGGAGTAGTATTGACTTTGTACTCTGTGGCAAACGGGCGATGAAGAGAAAGAACCCAATCAAGGACGGTTGTTAAAGAAAGTGATTGTTGTTTTCTGAAAATAAGTATGTTTCCTTATTATAGAGAAACAAAAATAAAAAAGGAGCGTATTGTTACCAGACGTCACGAACAAAAAGAGCGAAGGGGGTTGAGGGCTGAAGGGTGAAAGGTGAGTAAGGGAGTGGCAGATGGCTGGGCACCGTGATATACTTGAACTATTGGACAAAGGCTTCTATCACCTGCTGCACTTAGACTGAACCCTCCCAGTGGTAACCTTACCTTAGCACAGAATGACGATCCAATAGGTGACGATCTGAGCCCCTGAATGGAGAGTCGGTACGGTAAGAACCTACCGGCTTTCCTAGTACGAGAGTGGCGGTGATGTGCAAACTACGGCAGGGGAGCGTTCGAGGCACCCAATCATGCCAGAAAGGAATTCCAGAGCTTTGAGAATTGAAACAAAAGTGCTCCATATCGTTTAGCTGTTTCAAGTCGGACGCCTCCGATTGATTGGTCATAAGCCAACTCGGTCTTGCTAAAGCTAAAAGTCCGATTGGTCCGCGATGGGCCGGATGGCTGGAATGTGGTTTGAAACATGTCAACTCTCTCTAAAGAGGAAGTTGATAGAAGTGATGGATGAAGGTAGGTCTACTTTGTGGTCATCGGGATATTCTTGCAGGGAGCCCTCAACTCAGCCTCAGAATTAATTGTATTACGATGGATTAAATCTGAACTGGGGAATAGTACTAGGTAAGGGATGTACTTCGTACTTCGTAACTAACATGCTCCACCCTTTTAGGTGCATACCGCTTTAGGTAAGGCAGATATCACTAGAGAGGGGCTGGAGCTACAGCTACACTGCCACACTGCCACACTGCCACACTGCCACACTGCCACACTGCCACACTGCCACACTGCCACACTGCCACACTGCCACACTAGCTGTCAAGCCACAGATTTCCATTGGTGGGTTCCGGCTAATGGTAGCCCGCGCTTTTTCTAACTGGAGCCCTGCATGTAGAGCTTCAAGCCGTGATGCCTGATTGAGAGCTACCTGACTGGTCTCATCAAATTGAAGCTTCCCCTGGACGCCTTTTCTCTCGTCGCTAGGCGTATACTGTCCAATCTTCAACGACGCCGGACCTTTCCACAATTTTACGAACAGCTCCAGTTCGATCATTGTAGCTGTCAATATGTCGAACCTCGGTGGTTATATCAACCGTAAGCCACACTGTCCAACATATACTCTCCGATCCTGAACTTAATCCTCGAACAAAGCTTACAACGAATATCATCTAATAGCTGGGTAGAAAAGGTGTTGATAATAACAGCTGATTCGCGAACCTTGGTGGGCAATCTTTTGAGCTGTGACCAAATGACGAACCTGGTGAGGACAGTCCTTTGCATATTGCCCAGCTTTAGAGTCATTACTAACCTCGTGTGCCTAGGTCCTTGGTCAAACAGTCGAACGCATTATTCGAACACCCGACGACACAGACACATCCACAGAAGTCCCATTAGGCCTCTATCTTGTTCGAGGCGATAATGTTTGTGTGGTAGGATTGGTAGATGAGCCACTCGACGACAGCATCAACTGGGAAGAGGTGAAGGGCTCGGCAATTGGTGGCATTAAACACATCTAGACAGATTAGGGGCTTACTATAAACCATGAGATCTAGAAGATCTCAAGATTGCACGTACGGCGTTCGGGTTGGAGAAAACAAAACAGTTGCATTTGCACCAAAGGGGGGGAATTCTGCCAAATTTCTACAGATACATGAGGGTATGCTCTTGCTTAATGATACCACGTTTGCGCCTAGCTGACATCTTTATGGCTCTCGTACTATATCTATACGGCCAGCTCATCGTGCTACTTACCTAATCATCCACTCTCTCAACCAAACAACCGCTCCATCAGGAAGGGCGCGAAGACCATCTCACCCGGACTGCTGACGTATCTGTTTATTCTGTTGCCTCTCCTTAAGCTCAGCCAGCCGTCCTCATCACCCGGGACTTCAAAGGCGGTGACGCCATCAGGACGTGTCCTGCCGCGGCGATCCGAAACATGCATCCCGTGGGTCCACTGTCCCGATGTCTCGATGCGGATGTCCTCCGGCGCGTTCTTGGCCAGCTTCCACGCTGGGTCCGATCCCGTAAGCATGTACCAGATGGTCAGCGGGTCGTGAAGCGACAGACCCGGCTCTACGTCGGTACCAACCATGGAGCCGATTTGTCGAAAGATTCCATCCATGAATGTATTGACCCATGTTCCAAGTGGGCTATTCCCGGCCAATTGCGGCTCGATCTTCTCGAGGAAGAACCCCATGTTCAACAAATGAGGCGTGGTGATGTCAAGGGGGAACAAACTCAGATTCAGACGTCTAGACAACTTCTCCGGGTAGGGTGGTAGAGTTGACTTGTCCTTCGGAATTGGTGGCATCGTAGAAGCTGGGTTCGGCGACGTCAGGGCGAACACTCGCGCGGCGGATACAGCATCGGCGTATGTGTTGAACTCAGCGACTGGCGTAACATTGCCCTCGACTTCTACGGCTCCGCCCATAACAGCCACCTCCTTAACCCTGAGGAAGGTTTCGGGGTCCTCCGACGCGGCCAGGGCTAGATTGGTTAACGGGCCGAGAACGCAGACTGAGATGGTGTCAGCGGGTTCCTCCTTCAGGATCCGCAGGATCTCCTTGTGCGCTGGGGTTTTTGACGGCGTGAAGTATTTCAGATAAGAAGGGTCCTCGGTTTCATCTGGAAGTCCTTCTTTGAATAGAGCCTTCCAGGTATCTGCCGGCGATAGATGAGGGTGCTGTTGATATATGTCAGCCAACCTCCATTCTCATGGTATTGAATTCTTAATATACCTTCTCATGCACACCATGCAAACCATCAGCGCCATCTGTAAGGGTTCGGGTTAGCCGTCAATTTTTTAATGAGATGGCCGCCAACATATCCCTCCTATCCATCTACACTTACGGAAGTTATCTGCCATCAGCATCTCGTCCTCTAGAGCATGCTCTGGGCCGACAGCGACAATTGGCTTGTAGGTCCGCAGACCCTCGAAGCCCAAAGGCTTCCCCTGAGCATTGCGCCATTCCATCTCATGGTCTAGGACGTTGAACATGCCAACTACATTTCGCAAGCAGCTTTCGAGAGCTACGTTGCCGTATGTCACCGAAATCATTACCACCTCCAACTCTTCGGGTGAGGAGGCCAAGGCCAGCAGCATTGCAATGACATCGTCAGCACCTGTAATGCTGTTAGACTTCCAGATTTGCCCCGATATCGACTTTACAGTTTACTTGCCTGGGTCGGTATCAATGATGACCTTTTTCGGAGCCATGACTGTGGGGTATTGTGCGGTCTATATCTAGGGTGTACAACTTGGATGTTCTATAATTTAAGATTCGAGTGCGGGACTGAACTGTGAAGATATTTCAAAGAAGTGAGGCCTAGATTAGGTATTTAACTCCGAATATTGCTTTCGGAGGATGTAACAAGCTTGGCTGTCAAACTTGACTGTAAGGTTTGACCCGTCGGTGACCTACGAGGGCCGATCCCGCTAGCCTCCGGTCAGAGGGCGGAGGCCATAAGCAACACCTACCCCACCAGCAACACCTACCCCACCCGCATCACCCTCCAAGAGTTTCTAACATATGCGTTCCAGATGAGAATCCTATAGTTTAAGTGGAAGGATCTGTAAATAAGATAATAAGATGAAAAATATTAAGATCTTCTTTATTCTAATTTTCTATTTATCTAAAGAGAAGAAGAATAGCTAATATTTTTATAAAATTATCTATCTTATCCAACATACCAAGCTAAGATCTTACGAACTACTTAGGTTACTTAATTATCAAAGTCCGGTGCCTAGTGCATATGAAAGAAGACAGGTGACATGTTTTAAGAATACGAATAAGAGATATATCCAAAGACAAGTGAGCTGTAGATTAAAGTCCCAAGGTTTCCAATTAAGGGGTATCAAACATTGTCAATCTGAATCGGATGCCAATATCGAGGCTTCTTCCACTGGTGAAGAGCGACAACGGGTTACAGCAATAAACAGCATCGCACAGCATAATTCTATCAAATAATAAATCTTGGTAGAAGATCTAGACCTGCATCAATTATGCAAGACACCACTTTTCGAGCTAGTGACCAACCAAATCCGACCTTCTCAGCTTGTATCAGACAAAAGGTTCGCGACTAATACTCTCATTGCTCCGTCCATGTCAAGCCAAGCGAATAAAACGTCGCGTTGGCTTTACTTTCAGGGGAAATTGGGAACATTTCCCGTGTTGACAAACTCAGTTTAACGGGACGCTAATACAATAGCGAGAAAGAACGAATATGTAAAAGTGGAGGTAGAGTTCGATAATACGGCTTGTACAGGTGGTTGCCCCGCTGCGCTTGTGTTGGATCAGGACAGCTGTATTAGACGCCTCAGCAGCTCAGGGGCTGCCTAGGTAGCACTAATAGCGAGACTGCGAGCCCACCCCTTTATACATAACACGGATAACCTTCTACTTCTAGAACTCACATATTGGGGCCATGCCTTGTACCGATTGGCTGGCGACTGCACAACCTTATCCTAAAATCCAATTCCAAGGTTCCGCGACCAGTTACCATAGCGCCGAGCATCTTGTCATCTTGTCAACTTGTCATCTGTCCTCTGCTCTTGTACATCCTCTGTTGTCCTTGTGTCTGTCAACATTAACATTGGACAAACCACTGGTCGTATTGCGAGGCTACAAAACCGCCTTTACATTCACTTTGTTCATTTCTCATATTCTATACAGACTCCCACATCCTTTTTTTCTTCTCTACATCAAATCACCCATCAAACGCTAAGCCCCTTTTCGTTCCTTCGGCGTTAACTCTCGCCTTCCATTCGCATTGTGGTATACGGTACAGGTGCAGGCAGGTGCAGCTCCCAACATAATCGGCGCACTACCTTCCATCACTGGTTTAGCTCCTGCGTACTCTTTCCTCACACCTAGTGTTTGACAGACCACGCAACACGTATTTCAAGCTTCACGTTGTCGACAAGTCCTTCTATTCCCGAGGCACTGGGCGCTGCCATCAAAGTCTCGCAGTCCCCATTGACTTGATCTGGTCAGCCAAGCTTAAGTACTATCTCGGGAAAGCTACATTGACTCGGGTTCATCATGGACATTTCTTCCACCCACTCGACCCTCACCACTATTGGCGGATGGGTGGTCATCGTTTTGGTCGGCGGAACCATCTATTACCGGAGCTTCATAAGCAACCAACCCAACAAGACACATGAGCGACGCGGTTCCTTCACCAAGGTATCCGGAAGACAGAACGATGCCGACTTAACTGGTGACACCAAGAAGAAGACGGAGAAAGCTGCAAAGCCGAAGCCGAAACCAAAAGCTCCAGCGAATACTTCGAACGAAGCTACCACACCGAGCGTGAACTACAACCGAGACGAGGACGAAGCCGCTGATAGGAAAGCAGACCGAGAGTTTGCTCGTCAACTATCCAACGCACACACGGGCACCAAATTCAACACCAAGACATCGGATGATAAGCGACAGAAGTCTGTTAAGCAGTCCAAGGCTCGGGAAATCTCCGACGTAAGCGGTGGAAAGACATCTGTACCCTCTTCCCACGCTGGCGATGCCGACGACGACCTCTCGTCCCAAGCCTCTCCTGTTGTCGGAGCCATCAATGGTCAAGATGTTTCCGACATGCTCGAGCCTACACCCGCTGGTCCTTCCGTTCTCCGCTTAACCGATACCGACTCCGTCAAGAAGCCCAAGGAGCGAAAGCAGAAGGCACTCGAAGTCGTCGAGACCAAGAAGCAACGACAGAACCGCAAGAAGAACGAAGCTGCCAAGGCTGCTCGTGAGCAGGAAGAGAAGGAGCGTAAGGTCTTGATGGAGCAGCAGCGACGAACTGCTCGCATTGCCGAGGGACGAGCTGCCAAGGATGGTTCCACCTTTGTGGCCAACACGAAGAACGCTTGGGATGGAAAGTCCGCCAACAACGATAACGCTATCCAGCCCCTAGACACCTACGAGCAGCAGCCGAAGGCCGAAGCTGCCAAGCCGAGCACCCAAAGTGCCGCCGCAACCACCCAGGAGAAGGCCGACCCTTGGGTATCTGGCATGCCATCGGAGGAGGAACAAATGGAGCTGCTCCGACTAGAAGATTCGTGGAGCGAGGTCAAGACGAAAAAGAAGGGAAAGAAGAGAGATTCCTCTGTCGAGACTTCTACCCCTTCAGCTCAAACTACCAACGGTGCTAGCAACGTCGGAGCCACCAAGCCTGCAGCTCCTATTAACGGCACCAAGAAGCCCATTCTAGTCAGCAGCAACTCTTCTTTCGCTGCTCTTACTCCCGAAGGTACCGATGATAATGAGGAAGAGTGGGATGTATGAATTGGCAATGGGGGTTCTGGATCAGTGAACGCCTAATGTGGCGTCACAGTTTGCTTCGTTATACATTTTTTCAAACCCGCCGTGAATATTGCATGGATTCGACCAATCTTCTCCGTCACTTTCTCCCTTGTTTCCCACGGTCGTCTTCAACTTTTGTTGTTGTACAATATTCCCATCGTGTCATACCAAAAAATCACTTCTTTTTTTTCCGGAACTGGGGAACAATCGAGCATTTTCACACTTAAAAAATGAATTCAGGGCTTGGGGCTTAAGGATTGGGTTACGATCCATGGCTCTTCTTTTCTCTTCATGTTCTTTTTACGCCTAGGCGAATACAATATGATCAACCAATTACTTGTCTTGTCTTGTCTTGTCTTGTCTTGTCTTGTCTTGTCTTGTCTTGTCTTGTCTTGTCTTGTCTTGTCTTGTGCCAATGAGTGACTATGCTGCCACGTTTCGCTGTGACTTGTAAGCTCCTAACCTCTAACTTTAAAGGTATGTGTCATGATTTGGGTACCTGGTTTGTTAAAGAGTGTACGGACATTCAATTGCTGCCAGCGGTTTGCCAACATGTTTGCCTCTTTTATGCTCAAAGCTGTTGTCATGATGGGTAGAACCAAACTAGACTTGCCTCATCTCCTAAGTGAGGTCCAAATAACCAGGTTCGGACCAGCCAGCTACAGAAGTAGGGGGGCAAATAAGAAAATAGTTATCAGTAAATCCGTGATGGAATGTAACTGGCGCTTAGGTACGTTTGCTTGTTTAGTTGGCAAGCTGAAATCGGTGTACTCGATACCTTAACTTTCTTTGCATAGGTACCTACCTGTCAAAGCTCATATAATGTAGCCCAACTTGGCAATTTCTCAATGGTCAGGATGGTAAATGCATAGAATTTCCTAGTGATCTAGGCTTATGCGGATAGAGAGCCGCCTAGGTTTAGGTAGATATCCTCGACAGTCTTAATATCTTCCCTATACGGTGTTACGTGGTAGAGTCACTAATCGGGATTCCCTGAGAGGATGTCTCTCCAAGCCAAAAGCTAGAGCAGGTGACATGTGCCGAGTATGAGGCGATATAGAGCGAACGATATCCCCATCGCTATTGAACGAGAATCTTGTCGCCCCCATCGGAGAGAATGCGCCATTATTCATCAAGTCCCAGATATCTACCTCCTACCACCTAAACACATTTCGCAAATCTAGCCCACATACCTCTCCATTAGGTACTCAACATGTTGCATAAACACAAGTATCCTAGTAGGTCCCAGCTCGGGAGCTTCTGCAAGTTTGTAATTAGAGTTCAACAGGTGTTTGTTCCTCCATCCTCCTCGGGGTCGGTAAGGTTCGTTACAGCAGATTCAGTTGGCCAAAGAGAAAATGTGTTTCGACCCACATGCAAGCCACATAAGAAATGCTTTCGTCATAATGATTGCTCGTAGACAGTCGTAGAAGTCTGTAATTGGAGTAGGTGGCTCTATATAGCATGTGAAAAGATCATAGGACCGCACACGTGTTGCTAGCAACGACATTGATAGGAAAAGGTGTTAGTCGGCATGCACAAGAACAATAATATATTTAAGACGTACGTGCAACTACCTAGGTAGAACGATCATGATAGAAACAGCCTAGTGTTCCGATTATGACAGGTTCTGAAGCTATAACTTACCAGTGTATAACCAATAAGATTGATAGCTGCGAGCAGATGGACATCGGGTCATGATATACTCTTTTCTAGTGGTGAAAATATTCGTATTAATCTGTACCATGGTTATTTACGTCTATTAGTCAGACAAACGAACCTCAGCGGCGACTCCAAGATACGTGTCAATATGACTTCGTCTTTTCCGAGCGCATTTCATGGGTAGATGCACCGCTACAAATCTAGCAGCCCGGAGCGACGATGATTGGAGGGAACTGTGGCTTTCGATGGCGAAGTTGACGGATCACGTAGATTCTGACGTATATGATATACATAGTAGTTATCATGGCTGAGCCCACGTTATTCCCAAGATCAGGTTAGGCAATCATTATCGTACGTGTAGATCGCGGATAGGTGAGAAGAGCGACGGAGTGATAAGAATGCATATCTTTGTTTTCGCAGTTGCGTAATAATTGCGCGATAGAAGAGAAAGCTCGCTTCATTACCAGATGTAACACTCTCACACCGTTCCTGGGAACTTTATGCGGGGGAGGATACACAAAGGGATGGACGCCGGACGTGCCAGAATGGGAATGGCAAATGCACAATGCACAGGGAAGCACGGGGCGAGCCCGACTAGCCAAGGGTAAAACGTGACATTGATAGCAAGCGAGTGATTATCTAAATTCCAATTCGAGGGTCCAAACGAGGGGCTGAAGCCTGGACCCGACAGGACCCAGAGTCGCCGATGCGAACCACTAGTATTGCAGAGTGCCTAAATAAATGCGCCACGATGATGGTACGCGGTGGCAGAACAGGTGGAGGAGGGAATTGATAGTACCCCACCTCCTGTGGTATAGCGGAGGTATAACGAGGGATAGCGTAGTATGTACTATGTAAAAGGGGGGTAAGGTGGCATTTACAGGGGCGTCGTTACCTTTCCCCTGCCTTCGCCTAGCCTTTTTTCAGGGCCCTGTCGGACATGAACAGGCCTGTAGCGAGCCAAAATGTGGCTTTTGAAACGTGCTTGGAAGGCAGACGCCTGTAAGTAGCAAGCTGTGCAGCTGTGCAAGTGCAAGTTAGTAGCAGCACTACGCCTGTACTTTGTACCCGAATCCATCTCAAAACCAAACTAACACCTAATTGGATACAACCCCCCAGTCCCCCAACTCAAATGCAGGGAATCTCATGTGCGTTGGGATCGTCCTTACGCATTCCCGTCGATAAACCACTCTCGTCTTCGAATCCTGAACTCATTCCGGATCTCACTCCACTCACTTGCTTCCCTTTCGTCCAACTTGTTGCCGCTGTTGCCGATTGTGGCTTCAAGCTTGTCTCTCACTTGTTCACTTGTTCTGAATCAACGTCTCTTCACAGTTTGATTACGTCGTTCTACATTTTTGACTTTTTGACTTTTAACTTTTCCATCACAACAACCTCTCCCTAGATACTTTCTTACCAGCAGTTCGACGCACGTTTCTTGTTTTGCCTTGACTCCTTCCCACCTTCGTTTCACCACTACATAATTCTAGCCTCAATTTCAGCTTCTCCAATTTCGAAATCCTTATAGGTAGTCCCATGACACAGTTGCGCCCTTTTTAGATCTTGCCCAGTCAGTTCTCATACAATAATTCAATTCTCTCAAACGTCCGCTAGATCTGGATATCGACAAAAACATTGACCTCCTGTCCATATCGACGAACCACCTCACCTCGGCACATCAGAGACGAGCCGCGATCCGTTTAAACCTATACTCACCGGGAGTGGAAATCAATTTATCCTGTTGTTCAAATCCTGTTGTTCAAATCCGCGTTACTCTGTGAAGCCGCCCTTACCGTGAATTGGCGTCATTCCTCGAAACCCAACACCAATACCTCCCGAACCATCCGTCGAGTCCAAGTATCTTGCCGATGTCATTGCTAAAGATAGCCACCTCGTCCTCGACTTGAGCTGCAAGAGGCATAGATTTCCCACGTCTTGCTGATAGGGCGCTTGGGTTTTATCATGTCGTTTTGCGTCGCAGTTCAATCTGCCGTATTTTACTTGGTGTCGTGTGCACCATGTCTCCAAGCAAAACATCACCAACAATCGAAGGCAAGGGCGAAGAAGGAGCGTTTGGAGAAGGCACGCATACAGGCCGAAAATCCCGGGACGTATCAACACCCGGACCCCTTCAACACAAATCCGTACTGGTCGGAAGAGATTATGATGGGACCTCACATAGAAGCGAAAAAGTACAATGGTGGTAATAAGAACACTAGTCACAAGCGCCTCGACAGTTCGGGAAAGGAAAGCACAAGCGCTAGAAGCAGTACGAGGGTCGACACCCCGAGCTTAGGAAGTTGTCACACGGCCGTTGCGGAAGATCCGAAACTCAGCTTCTCGACTACCTTATCGGACGATTGGAACCGAAAACGATATCAGCGGGAGGACGAAGAGTTATGGGGCGATGAGAGATCGCACACAGCTCACAAGTTGATGGACGCTATTAAGCATGCGGGATCATCGGCTGGTCGACTTCTCGAGGCTAGTTTAGGGAAGGAGCCGAAACCGATTACCGACGAAGATAGGCATAACTTCTATTTCGCTCCGAGAAACCCCCCTGTTAACGATTACCACCCTCCGATCGTACGACAGAGGCCAACCCATAAAGATGCTAACAGGTGGATGTTGCAACCACCGCCGCCTGCCAAAATCATGGAAGGCAAGGTACCAGTGAGCAGGAGTGGAAGTCTAGCGAGCCACATGAGCCGTAAGACGACAATGAGTGACGCACCTAGCTTGGGCCGACTAGTTCACGAAAGGACTGTGGAAGCTAAACTTAGGAGTGGCGGGCTGCCGTCAGATTTCGACTCATCGTCAACAATTCATAAGACCGTAAACAGGAAGAACACCTCGTCAAGCCGCCGAGTCACGAGAAGTAGAAGTCTGTCTTTGGAGTCCTCCGATGCATCTGAGGAACTTCCAAGGAGAAGAAGCCGTCGCGCTAGACCGACAGCCGCAGATTTTGATTCCTCATCCGAAGACGAACATTTCCTGCGAAGTACGGATTCGTTTGGACGTGGAAGGAGGGCAGCCCGACGACCGACACTGCAGCCGATATCCAGCTCACAGGAGAACGAAAAGGACTCGAAGGAGAGTGTACCAACAAAAACGAATCAGGGCCAGTCACTCACCCGCTCAGCTAGCACCGCACTCGCCAATGTTACGAATGCCACTTCGGTACCAAAGGAGGCCCCGACTAAATTGCCTGACGAGGAGAAGCCACAGACAACCGAGTTGGAGAATTCCTCAATCGTTTTGGGTCCCCCGCTGGAAATGGCGGCATAGGAGGTAGTCATTGGAAGGGATTGCTTGCGGGATCGGACTGGCGTGAAGCCACATCAACCCGAGTCACACAACACCGACAAAATGGGGACGCGCCGACTGGACAGCACTGCTGTGGCTAGAAACACTGTAACTGTAACACAAGGAAATTTTCATGGGATCAAAATGCATGTCAACTTTGGGTTGGGGGTTTTGCATCAGCAGGCAACGCATGGCGTACGGCATTGGCTCGTGTTACAAAATTCATCGGGCTCGGTCGGGCTTTTTTTATATTAGTATTGCAAGCCAGAACATCTTTTTGTTGACACAATATATATCGTTGGAACGACCGTTCTCACAATTACCACATACATCTCAGGCACTCATTCTCGTGGTATGTAATGCAATGTCTACTCAAGGTATCTATTAACCACCAAGGACTGCCTAGCTTGGGTGAACGACGAGGCGATACTCTAAACAAGGTAGTAAAAAGAGCCCCGAACAACACTTACGAACTAACCCAGAGACTTACGGGCAGTTTGGTGCCCGACACCGAGCTTTGATATATATTTATCGCACGCTTGACGTTGCGCTACGCCACAGCGAAGCGCTTCACATCAACTGCTCCTCATTCGGAGCCCCGAAACCATAAGATACGGAAGTCCTGGGTGGAGTGAACACGGAATCCTAAAATTGCACGCCTTTCCGGCAGGAAATTGGCTTCTGTAGTCGCATATACTCACCCCGTTTCGCACCGGAATACTCATCTAAAAGCTGCGAAAAAGAATACAAAGATAATTGATAAAAATCGAAATGCACGTTTTATTTGTATAGGTATATATGGAATTTCTGTAAGAACGGTATGTTTCTTTGCGGTCGCATCTGTAGCAACTGTATCGTAGTACCATACATGCCTTGGAGAGAATTGAGAGTTGGGCGCTTGAATAGAAACGGATTAATCAAATCAGTACCTGTTATTATACATAAAAGGAATCAGAATTTTGTGATTTATCTGGAGGTATTGGTAGCTAATTGAAATTGTTGAGTTTTGGTGAGGAATGTCATACGGATGTCACAAACCTTACGGGGATATCGCTTTTGTGGGACCTCAGAGCCAAGGCGATTTATTATTGAATGAATAGATAATATCCCAAGCCCTCAATATGAGCCCTTGTAGCAAGGAAATAGGCCTTTTCAGATGCAACTGTGGTTGTCGGAGGACAAGGTCTAAAGCCATATCGAAAGGCGATATGCTTAGAGCCGGCAGTGACAGCGTACGCGATAGAAGCGAGATAGTTACGATATCATGTGTTATTATTTGGTAGAAAGGTGTTAATTGAGCATGGCTTAATTAATATTTTATATATATATATATAGAGCCGGATTAATGTGTTAATTTTAACTTTAATATTGGTAATTTTTCTTTTTTTAAAGCTATTATCAGTGTCACTGAATAGTGAAACGTTAGCGATAGCTTTGTAAATATATCGTAGCTATTTCGCTTAAATATTGCGGCTATTTTGTAAATGTTTTTAAGGTTTAAGTTATGCCATATATATATTTATTTATATAATTTCTATCTATCATAATTTTATAATTAAAATATTACTCCTTTGCATTTAATTTCTTTTTTTAATAATCTTTTAATTTATAATATAAATTAATAATAAAATAATCTTATAATAAATTAATAAAAATATCATAAGGTAAAATTTATTATTAATTATTTTATTTAAAACCTAGTAATAGAATAATTTCGTATTGAGGTAAAGTCTATTACCATTTTTAAATGAAATTCTTTGATTTATTAGGCCTCCTTTTTCGCGGCTAGGTTGCGGCTAGCTCGTGGCCCGGGGGGGATGGTATGTAGATGTAATCATCCTCCTCTTGGTGACCAGGGGGGGGAGGGTATGTAGATGTGGTCCTCCTCCTTTTTGGCCAGGGGGGGGAGGGTGTGTGGATGTGGCCCTCCTCCTTTTTGGCCGCCGCTAGGTCGTGGCTACCTCGCGGATCGTAGGGGGGAGGTATAAAGATTGTCGCGTAACAGGGGGGGGTTCTTGTTGCTTGTCTCGCCGTGGGGGGGTAGGTAGGTTACTGTTGACAGCAATAACAAGAATCGAAGGGGGGGGTTGCGTGATGGACGCTGATGGGCTTGTCGGCGAAGGATCGGTGAGGTCGAAGGTCCTTTGAAAGGGTGTGTGATGGATGCTATCAATGAAAGCTCGTGGATTGCGGCAGTTACTTGATGTATGTGCTTAGCATAATATCTTATATAAATAAGACCATCTTGAAAGCTTCGTGTATTGCGGCGGCTATGGATTTCTTATTAAGTAATATAAAAATATTATCTCATCCCGATTAGGGTTGGCGAGGTCGAAGGTAGGTCGACGGGGGATCGAAGGTAGGTCGACGAGGGATCGATGAGGTCAACAGTAGGTCGACGAGGGATCGATGGGAGGTCGACCGCAAGGATCGAGGAGGTCGACAGCAAGGATCGAGGAGGTCGAATGTCCTTTGAGAGTGAGGCCGAAGGAGCGGTGAGGTCGGGGCTCCTGGTAATCGAGGTTACGTGATGGACGCAAAGAGAATTAGCATAATAAATTATATAATAAAATAATCCTGAAAGCTTTGTGGCTTGCGGCGGCTACGGATCTTTTATTAAGTAATATAAAAATATTATCTTATTTTGTTAAAGCTACCTCAATGGCGATGCCTCAACGAGGTTGTGGTGATTACGTGATGAAATAGCTCCCCCCACGGGGCCTTGTTAATCTATAATCTCCTTATCAGGGCAACTATTAATCAATGTTAGAGGATAAGGTCTGAAGCTATATCCAAAGATGATATGTTTAGAGCCGGCAGTGACAGCGTACGCGATAGAAGCGAAGTAATTACAATATCATGTGTTATTATTCGGTAGAAAGGTGTTAATTGAGCATGGCTTAATTGACACCTTATATATACACGTACGGAGCCGGATTAATGTGTTAATCCTAACTCCGACAGTGGTATGATTGTGGACAGCTTGCCACGTCTCGTAGAGTCTAGTTTTATTACTTTCATGGCTTTAAACATCGTCAATCAATCACAGCATGTGTTGCATATTCCGAACCCTTTAACTACTCCGACTAAGAAGCTGATTAGCAGCACCGCACGGATATGGTCAACCAATATAAGAGACAGGCAAAGTCATATGGGTTGTAAATCAAAAGTCAATTCGCCAACTAGGTAGCTAGGTAGCTAGGTAGCATAGCCAAACCGGGGTATCAAGTGGGAAATCCATCCATGATCCTGACCTAACGCCTTGCCATGTACCTCAATTCCCAGCTAATAACCAGATCCCCATCCCTAGCACCGTTGCTGTCTGCACGATTGCGAAACTCAGGAAAACATAAAGCATGGGACCCTCCAGGATGATTCTGCTTCCACTGGACGGTGAGGGCTCGCGAGTAGTAGCGGGGCCGGCCTCATCTTCCTCTTTGACCGTGGTTGCTGATGTGTTGACGTCCGGGTGAAGTGGACAGAGTGGATCCGGATCCGTGGTGTTGAGAACTGCATTGTCCTCAACGGCCTCATTGTGGGCGACCAACTCTCCGTCTTCCTGTCCGTCCGCCTCTCCGTCATCCTCATCCTCATCCTCCCCATCATCCTCTCTGTCTTCATCTGAGTCTTCCGGGGATTCGTCTGAATCTGAGTCGTCGTTGTCTGAATCGTCCGAGTCGCCTGAATCATCTGACTCGCTTGCGTCTCCTCTAAGCATTGCTCTGTGCTTCTTTGCCCAGTCGTAAACGCAATCGATGTCTTCGCCGTCGTAAGCGGACTCTCGGGCGACCTTGAGGAGCCTTCTGGCAAAGGGGTACCATTTCCCCGTTGCCTCCGCTACCCAGCTTTCGCCCACGACACTCTCGAATGCTTTTTTGATTTCCTCGTTCTCTGGAGAGTCGGGCTCATTCTCCTCCGGAATCAGGGGCTCCCTGTCGAACTTGTAGTACTCGGAGCGATCCTCCGGCAGGGATCGCCAGAGCCAACGGGGAGGAATGCGGCATGCAAATCGGGGTACGAATAGAGTATGGTCCCAGTCTAGGATTCCCGTAATGGTGAGGTCCGGTGTAAAGTCTACCATGATGTTGCGCGGGAAAAGGTCTGCGTGGTGTAGACAAATGGCGTCGCTCCCCATGCTGAAGACTCCCAGATTCGCCATGTCCTCCATTATCTCTTGACAGAAACCGAAAGTGCCGACGTAGGAATCAAAGACTCTATTCTGGTTCTTCTCTTGATAGAGGCGCCGCTTGAAGAGGGCCAGCATGATGTCCTTGACGGACATGTTTGGGGGGTCATAGTGCAGCCGATCAAGGGGTAGGAGACCGTTGTCGCTGTTGTGATAGTCGATCTCAAATTCGGGTTCTTCGTGAACATCCGTTCCTAAGGTCTCCACGAAGAGACGGTCTTTGACTTCGTCGCCATGTCGGAAGCCCTTCTCGTGCACCTTGAGAGTCCCAGCGCTTGGGTTTGTGACCGACTCAATCTCGAGGAGCTGCTGTGCCAATTGCCGAGCAAGACTTAGTTTGTGTTCATGCGAGAGGGTCCCCCAGGCGTCTTGAACGGATTTGCCGGGTATTCGCGATAGTATGATGTAGCCGTTCTCCAGGGCGTTGTCGTCTTTTTCGTCCCATGTGATGACCCGGGGAACTTTCAGATTGGTGCAATGGGCCAAGTACTCGTGGATTGCTGCTGTGCGAAGAATAGGAAAGTGGGTTTCCGGGATGCGAAGGACGTAGTCAACCGTTTGATTGTCCGCTGTCACCATCAAGATGCTGAAGACTGTGTTATAGGACCCATGCGAGAGATACTTGATAGTGAGCTGCTTTGCCGAAGGCCATAGGTTCTTGCAGAGTGCATTGGCTTTCGACAGCCATTTCCTTGACAGTATCACATCATGGGGCTCTTGGTCATCGTCGTCGGGGGTAGACTGGATGCTGCACCGCAATGGTAGCCTGGTCGGCAGCTCCGAAGGTGCATGCGAAAGCATAGAGTCGAGAGGAAGGGGCAGTTGTGGTTGGGCTTGTGCAGCCATGATGACGTGAAAATGAACAGAGTGTGCGGATGGTTGGAAAGATGAAAGATGGGTTGCTGTTGTGATTTTTTGGGGGTTTTATTCTTTTTGTAGTGGAGCAAAGTTCTGATGAAATACAATTGAGTAGGTTAAGAAACAAACGAACAGAAGGCACAAGTCGGGAAAGTCACGAGTCGCGAAAGTTACGCCTCAAGTGCAGGCGATGTAACTTTCAGAACCTAGAGCCTCGGTAGTCGGTTAGTCTAACTTCGAGACAAACAATGCTCGCAAACAACAGTTTGGACGCTTATCAAGCCGAGATCCAAACTTGCATAAAGATAAAGGATTCGACAGATATTGAGTGTTCAAATCAGAAAATTTTATCGGAATGGTGGGAGGGTGGCTGGTGGGCTGGAGAAAAAAGAAGTGTAAAATCATACCTATTTCTGGTTCTTGTTGTTCTGGTTCTTGGTGTTCTTGGGCTTGGTGTTCTTGGGCTTGGATTTCTTGTCTTGGCCGTACGATTGATCCCAAGCTTTTTGCTTCTTCTCGTCGTCTTTCTTCTTGTTCTCCTTTTGTCGCTCTTGGTCTTGCTCTCTTTTTTTGGCTTCCTTCTCGGCGCGACAGGAACCACAGTCTTGTCCCTTGAGTGTGTACTTCTTGTGCTTGCTGCACAGAACCTATAATAGTTATCAGTAAAGGGTGCTTGTAGCATGGCCTTCTCAAAGTCTCATACCTTGTGCTCTACGCAGGTGGAGGCCTTGAGGCGGCAGCCGCCCTTACTTGAGAGGGGGCAGTGATGAACAGGGGGCATGGCAATTACGCTGTGACAGCTGACAGTGATTGGTATGAGGTGATGCTGATAGACTTGGGCGAATCTTCCATCCGGGGTAGCAAGTGTAAGGTCTGGTGATCAAGCAACACTGGAATTGTCAGGGTCAACAGTAGAATGCAAGACTGATTGAGATGAAGTCAAGCTTGTCGTAGTGGAAGGGCAGTGATCAAGTTGCACTTGAATTGTTAGGGTCAAGAGTCAAGGCTCAAGACTTATTGTAGATGAAGTCTAGTTGTAGTAGAAGAATGGTGATTATGCGTGAAGACGCACAGAGGTGGTGTGGGCAATGTGATTTTGTTCAGGAATAAATGAGGTGGGATCAAATAGTCAAGAATGACCACTGACTTATATATTAAAGAATTAACAGCTTATCTCCAGGTGTCGATAGCAATAGTGAATAGGTTGCAGTTTGCCTATTGACCATTGTAGGCAAAATAGGTCCGTGATCCATTCAATGTTTGGATTCACTGTATTCGAGAGCCAAACTTCCCATGGTTGGTACTGTCGCAGGGTGAATGTTGAGGCTTGGATATTTTACTGCCCTTTTAGCCACGCTCTTGTTTGCCATATACCATAAGTTTGTGCTGGCAGTCTCGCCTTAGGGTAAGAAAAGAGATTAATGCATGCGAGGCACCTTAGGGTCAAGAGGTCAGATAGAACATCCTCAAACCTTTCGCGCACACCTATCTATCTATCTATCTATCTATCACAGACGCGCACACCTAACTATCTATCTATCACAGACGTTGGAAACACATATCTTGGCCGGGGCTAGAAATGTAGCTTGGGCTCAACTAATGTGCGGCTCTTTCTGCTCGATTATATTGTCAGCCTCAATCTTAATTCAACCACTCTCCCAACGAAAGGTACAGCAGATTCAGTTATAACTAGACCCTGCCATCAACTCAGTCATTGCTCTGTTTCCATTACCTTCTCCTTCGCATACACGTTACAGAAAGATAGGTCACCTCGCATCAATTCATCACTTTCAGCTGTCCTCTATTGCGTAAGGCGAGGCAAGCTTCTTCAGATGGGATGATATGTTAGGATAACATATCAGTAGGTTCCAGTCACTCACTCTCGTATGCCTCCCATCACCCGTTCATTTGTTTGTCACTCTTGAAATAACACATTTACAAGCAACAGTAGGTAAATCTTGAACCGGGGTTGCATCATAGGTGCACCTCAACTAACTACTACCTACCTTCCGAGTCTTGTAACTAACACCCACGCCCTCTTGTTGTGTGTTCTGAAATCTAACTCGGGGTATCATGTAACATCATGGCCTAGCCACCCAGCTCCCTTACTGGTTACTGCAATTGCATGGCGAATCGTCAAGAAATTGCTAGAGATGGAAGCTGAAAACCGCAATGAAGAAACACGTGAGCGGTAAGGTCAGCTATGGCAAGAATTTAGTAGCTTGCCAATGATGAAGATAGCATTTGACCTAATACAAGATAGAAGTTGACATAATACAAGATAGAAGTTGAATGACGGTTGACGTTGAAAGTTACATAATCGAATCCCTGCTTCCACGCCCCGACCCCCGCATCCGAGCAGACCACCGGGGCCGGGTCCCAGTTTTATCACCGGCTATAAATGTGGAGAATGAGTTCTTAGAATGTCGGTTAGGTGGAAGAGAAAGGTAAAGTGGAGTACAGTGATCTTGGCCGGCAGTACCCCCGCATCATCAACCTCTTCCTGTCAGCTCGTACAAAGAATTTGACTTCCCGTGACCTTACCATTGGCCAATAGCCGAGCTTGTTTCTTGGCATGACGAGGTGGTATTGGAGCTACCAATTGTGTATGAAATGTCAAGCCCCGTGCCTCCGACAGCGAGGCCATCCCCATCAACAATACACAGAGCCGGGAAAGAGAAGGTCGAGTTGTCCGATCAGAATTACAAGATGATATCTCTCGCGTTAGCCCTAGTTGTTCTCGTAGCAGGCGTTCTTGTCAGAGTAAGCAGTGGTTATTCAACTTCTTACCAGCGAGTATCGAGACGCGATGTTCCAGAGCAGGCTCAAGTCATAGACTGGAAGTCATTCAACGTGCTACCGACGGTTCTTCCTCCCTCTGTAGCTAATGCCTCTACGGTATAAATATCACGACTCTCTAGATGCTGTAGAAGCTAATACACAATAGATTTTCATCCTTCCTGGACATGACTTGGATTCATTAAAGGAGAAACCATTCCATATATACGACGATGCCTTCTACAACGTCATTGGGACCAATCCCACATTAACGCTCATCGCCAACACAGGGACAAACCCCATGTTTCACGAAGCTGCTGTCTGGTGCGTTAATGTAAATCGTTCATCTGCTCGAAACCCAACAGGTCTGACGCATCCGACGCCAGGTATCCACCCACGGATGAGATGTTCTTCGTACAAAACGCGGGGGTACCAGCTGCCGGTACGGGTCTAAATAAGTCTAACGTCATTCTTAAGATCTCCCTCGAAGAAGCGGCGGCTGTTTCAAGCGTTCGCAATGCCTCGGGATCTGTGAACGTTCAGCTGGTTGATGCGCCTGCTATCCTCAACTCAAACGGTAACCACACTGAGTACTAAATTCTGCCAAAAATAGCTTACAAACCCGTTGTAGGTGGCACAAATTATAGGGGCCAGATCGTCATCGCGGCCGAGGGACAAGGCGCTGATTCACCATCGCAGCTGGTCGTCATGAATCCGGAAGAGCCGTATAATACGACAAGTCAGTATTAGAGGCTTCAATTTAGAGGAGAGACCAGCTAACACAATAATGTAAAGCCTTGCTCAATAACTATTTCGGCCGACAGTTTAACTCCCTAAACGACGTAGCTGTCAACCCTCGCAACAAGGAGCTGTATTTTACCGATACTCTCTATGGATACCTGCAAGACTTTCGCCCTTCTCCGGGTCTTCGGAATCAAGTATACATATATAACGATAAGACGGGCGCAGTCGCCGCCGTCGCGGACGGATTTAATCTTCCTAACGGTACGATAGCCTCTCCGAGACACTCCGCACTCGTGTTACGTGCTACACTAATGCTCTACTTCATGCAGGGCTAACGTTTTCGCCTGATGGCTCACATGCATACGTGACTGATACCGGCGCTTTTCACGGTTTCTGGGGTTGGAACTTCACTAACCCGGCAAGCATGTGAGAAATTATGGTCGAATCAAGGATGTCTAGGACCAAGCGCTAATCAAATCCGCAGTTACCGCTTTGACGTTCAAGAGGACGGCACGTGGGATAATCGTAAGCTCTTCGCATACGTCGATGCCGGGGTTCCCGACGGTACGTGATGCGATGCAGACTCGACGAGAAAAGCGGCAAAATGGCTAACAGAGCTCTTGCAGGCATCCACTGCGACAGCAATGGCAATGTCTACGCTGGTTGCGGGGACGGCGTGCAGGTTTGGAACCCGTCGGGAAAGCTCATCGGGAAGATCTTCCTCGGCAAGACCTCCGCAAACTTCAATTTCGCTGGCGACGGGCGCATGGTTATTCTGGCCGAGGAGGACCTCTTCTATGCCACTCTCGGGGCTTCAGGGGGCGGATATATCGACGGCGCTTAACAATATCGTTACGATAAACAGCATGCGTAACTAGTTCGTCTGCTTTACCTGAACTTCGGACACCAGGAGATTTCTTAATTCACTAGTAGATGTCCATCTTCGCCGCTTTATTAGCCGACGGCGTGTTTCCATACCTTAGGTACCTAGCCTATCTATGTATGTCTGAGGTGCCTAAGGTATCGTTTGGAAACGTGAGGTACGGGCATTTCGTAATATGAAGTCGTCGTACTTAACCCTGTGCGTGCGTGGAAGCCAAGCACCTGATGAGGTAACGGATTACCCAACTCTGGTATTGCTCTATTGACGTTGGACATCTGGTGAGGCAATGGATGGATTGCCTAACTCTGCCGGTCCTTCGCGTCTGGAATCAGGTGGACCTTTAGCAGCAGCCATTCGTCTCTTCCGCCTCACGAGAATATTACATAGCGCTATGGTAATCAAAAGAGAAGCAAATCACTGAGCTGGTAGAGTGCCATGGAATACTTACGTCATCCGTCATCAAATGGTATCATATATCTCCCCACCTCACCTCTTAGTCCTTCTAGATACTGTTAACAACTAATTATTGATGATGTTTCTCGTCCTTTTCGTTGTCTTTGATGCAACATAGAGAAGATGCGAAATGAGGTCAAAGACTTAAAGTCCTTTCGGGTCAGGGACGTCGTCAGAGGCGGGTTTCTCTCTATGCAACTTTATTGCGAGGCAAATGGCAACATCGTACTGCACACTTTGAACGCCCTGCTTCAAGGACTGCTGTACCAGCGCACATCAATAGGAAGATACTGGCAGCGGGTGTGATAAAAGCCAACTGTTAGTAGTTCTAGATTTTCAATTATTTCCTAGAAAGTTGATTATGAACATTACTTATCGCAGACGTATGATTGGCCCTTCTTTTGAAGTCTGCCGCGAGTACCTGAATCGCATGTTTTCCTGAATCGTATGCTTCCCTGAATCGTATGCTTTTCTGAATCGCATGCTTTCGTCAATCCCGGAGCTAAGATATCGCGAAAATTTTCATCCTTTGCGCATTCTTCAATCACGCCCCGGCATTCATTTCAAGAATATGCTTTCGTGGCAGTACGAGAATATGAGAATATTGAGAAAACCCCGATCCTCGCGGGCCGTACGACTAATAGTGTCATCTCCCTCTTAATAGTAAAATACCGCACGGGGTGCTCTGCCGAGAAACTCCAAAGTCTCAACGAGTGATCGACATCCCGTGCCTTCGGCCGACGTCGCAGCTGGTCGCAAAGCGCGCGCGCTTCCCCGCACAGAGCCAAACAGAAAACAGACCGCCTCCTTAAAGCCAAAAGCCGGGGTGCGATCAGCAATCTTCTCCAACAACTAGAGCTTTGAGAACCCTCGGCTGCTCTATCGAATCTAGAAGGCCGTTATCGTATCGTGCAATTGGAGCAGAGCAGAGCAGACAGACTATGCCTTCAGACCAAACACAAGATCCGAATTCACATGCCTTTCCAACCAAGCAACTCACGATCCTAGGTGCGCAGACCCCTACCTATCTCCAACACTAAAAGAAAGAAAGAAAAAACACCCTGGCAAGCGTTGATCTTGTTTTTTTTTTTTTTTTTTTTTTTTTTTCCGAAGATCCTGACCGCAATGTGTGATCAACAGCAATATGTCGCTTCTCGGAGCCGATCGCCTTCAATTCCATCCTCGCCTACACGTATGTGATGGTGCGGGACCTGCACGGAGGTGACGATACCGATGCGTCCTTCTACGCCGGTCTCCTGGTCTCGGCGTACGCCGTCGCCGAGGCCCTGACCGCGATTGGCTGGGGCGCCCTCTCCGACCGCTACGGCAGGAAGCCGGTCGTCCTCTTCGGGCTTGGGGGCGTGGCCGTTTCGAGCCTCATCTTCGGATTGGCTACCGAGTACTGGGTTGCATTGCTAGCACGGTTCATCGGCGGGGCCCTGAACGGGAATGTCGCGGTTCGTTAAGTTTTTCATCCTATCACTCACGCCCCAAGCATCACCTTTCTACCCTCCAGTGATAATGCATGCAAGCGATAGCTGCATTCCAAAGAATGCTTCAACAATTACTTTACTTACCCTTTTCGTAGGTAATGCAAACGATGGTAGCGGAGATGGTAAAGAACCCGGAGCATGAGCCGAAAGCCTACGCTACTCAACCGTTCGTGTGGACTTTAGGTGGCATCATTGGCTCTGCAATGGGTGGCTTTCTAGCTCAGCCCGCGATATTTTACCCTTCGCTATTTCCCGCCGACGGACTCTTCGGAAGGTACCCCTACCTCCTACCTAACCTCGTGTCCGTTGTAGTCATCGTATTGGCAATCATCCAGGGCATGCTCTTCCTCGAGGAGACGAATCCCCGAGACAGCGAGGCCTCCCACGAGACCGTCTTCGAGGACGACGACGAACCGATCGACGAGCGCACCCCGCTTCACAGTCGCAAGCGCCGGAGATCGTCCGCGCGTAGGGGCTCGTGGGCTACGATTGATAGGCCGGTCTTCGTCGAGGAAAGTCTTCCGGTGCCGATGGAGCAGAACTTCGATCTCAGGCGCTCGTCGTTCGGCACGGTGCGCTCGATCAGGTTACCGCCTTCGGCTACGACGGACGACGAGAACTTCCAAGGCCGGGCTTATAACTTCACAATTATCATGGTCACGACCGCACTGGTCCTGATCTCGTTCCACCAGATGGGGTTCTGCACCCTCCTGCCGACGCACCTCTTAGATAAGCCGGCCGCGCCGCCGGGCGAGATCGACTTGATCGGTGGTCTGGGATACACCGTGCATGACGTGGGCGTCTATCTGGCCATCAACGGCATTCTTGGGCTCTTCATCCAGGCGATCATATTCCCCATCTTCGTCGACTACGTCGGTGTCTGGAAGTCGTTCGTCTTCAGCATCGTCCTCTACCCTTTAGCATACGTGGTGATGCCCTTCCTCTCGGCGTGGCCTCCCGCCCTCGAATCTACGGGGATATACCTCTCGCTTACCCTGCAGAGCCTTTTCGGAATCATCGTAATCCCTTGCGCGCTCATCCTCCTGAAGGATGCTACCCCGTCGCCCTTGATGCTGGGCAAAGTCAACGGCCTGGCCATGTCGGCTTGCTGCCTAGCTCGAACGATATCTCCGCCTCTGGTCGGCATAATCTACAGCGCCGGCGGCTCCGCTGCCGCTTGGTGGAGCTGCGCCGGCGTTGCGGTGGTGGGAACCGTGCAGCTTTTCTGGGTGCCGAGGAAGCATGTCCAGGCCGTCGTGGGAGACAACGGCACGGCGGCAAGGAGGAGGACCATGTCTAACCCGCGGAACGAGGAAGCCGGCACGTGTCCTCCTGTCCTAGAGTAACTTATTCGAATATCATCCATATAGGAAACTACGAATCCGTGCGTAGTATCTAGGCCTACGAATACGACCAGGAGCCGTCTTGAATTATTACAGATTGTTTAGCCCATACTTATTGCATTGAGGCGCCAGGAGCCAGTATAGAATGTTAGGGAACTGTCATAAACGAAGCAACGATGCTATAATCTCACGAATCACCCGAACAAAGTTTCCACAGAGGTTGAATATTTTAATGCAATAGATACACCTTCTCAGATAGACGCTACTGATCCAACTCGTTTAAAAAAGTATTTCCTCGACTAAATAAAATAAAAGCGAAAAATGGATGGTACAAAGAGGATTCTAACCTCTCAAATGATGGACTCGCGGGGAATCGAACCCCGGACCACTCCCAAGCTTATACGGAAGCTGCTCTGAACAGGCCATCCGCCTATGCTAAGGGAGTATTATACCACTAAACCACAAGCCCTCATAAGACTCATTTGTCTGCCCGATGAAAACTTGTCACCTTGTATCCACTCATACTCTCAATCGGTGGCCCTAATTAAGCGGGAGCCAGGCAAACCCACTTGCTTCCGGGCCCGCTCGTGCCTTAGGCACCGTTAGCAAAAGGGGCAAACATTTGCTCGGACTTGTTTGCGTACAGTGCCGTATAAGAGTTGGGTTGGGGACGAGCTGAATAGACTCGCGATGAGAGCCTAGCCGGCTGTAGCTCGAGTTGCGTATTCAAGACCCAATTCCATACGTGTGAATCTGGATGAGGCATGCCCGAGGCGAATTATTACGTTAAATACTTATAGAGGTTCATAAGAAGTTATACATACAGATAAAATCCATAATATCTGCTTATCTACCTAAACCATGTCGACACACTCTGAAGAGTGTGGAGGCATTGCGAAAATGACTATAGTTCGCTCCTAATACCGCCCATAAGGAGGGCATCGACTTTCGATCCCTTCCTTAGAGGCTCCTTTCCACTAGGAAGACACAGGAGGCCATTCGCGCTTCTAAGACTGCCTACCATCGAACTCCGCTGCTTGCCTGTACTAGCGGCTACTAGGTTGCCGTGCTTATCCACTGAGACGACAACACGGTGGTACTCTGGCCGCGTTTTATCAAGCACGAAGTCCTGGGCCAGCGTGACCGGTACCTTCGTCAGGCCCACTGGGGTGATGCCGGACATCTGGTGCAGGGACGGCAGGACGAATAGGTGGAATGTGACGATTGCTGACGCGGGGTTGCCCGGCAGGGAGAATATAGCCTTGGTTACACGCTCGCCGGCGTTGTTCTTGGCTGGGACGGTGGCAAATGTTGTCGGCTTTCCGGGCTTCATAGCGACACGACCGAAGTGGATTGTGCCCCCTAGAGACCTCTCGATGGTTGGCTTCAGAAGGTCCAGCTCGCCCATCGACACTCCGCCCGTGGTGATGATGAAATCGACGCGCCGTAAGGCATCTCGGAGCGTCTCTTCCAAGGTTCCGGGCTTGTCGGCTGCGATACCTAAATCCACAACTTCGTAACCGCACTCTGCTGCCGCGGACATCAACGTAATGCGATTAGTGTCGCGCACTTCGCCTAGTCGCAGATCGCCGGGCCGATCGTGCTGAACGATCTCGTCTCCGGTAGACAGTACGCCTATAACAGGTTTCCGATACGTTTGTACTTCCGCCACGCCGACCGCAGCAAGCAAGCCGATTTCTCCACCAACTGCCGAGATCTGCTCCCCCTTACTGAGGATCGTCGACTCCGCCTCGATATCGCTGCCGACCTCGCGGATATTCTCACCCTCCCGGACATCATCCGCGAGAATCTCCACCTCCTTTTCTTCCTTGCCGTCGTCCGTCATAGTCTTCAAAATCGTGTCTTCCACCATGATCACAGAGGTGGCTCCCGGTGGTAACGGCGCCCCAGTCGTGATCCTAGCGATCTCGCCTTCCTTGAGAGGCTCCACCTCGCCCGGCGAGGCATGTGACACCGAGACTACGGGAAATACGCCCTTCATGTTCCCGTCCTTGGGCACGACCACCGCGTAGCCGTCGACGATACTCGCCCTGAAGGCCGGTACGTTTTCCCGCGCATGTACATCCTCCGCGAGCACGTGGCCGGGTAGCGACCTATCGACTTTGGTCGTGACAATTTCTGGTGGTGGTGTCTGCTCTTTGATCTGGGCTAGGGCGTCGTCGACGGAGAGCATTGGGAATGGCGACTCTCTATTTCTCCGGCTAGGGCCAAGACTTGGGTCGTTGGACATGGGGTTGGAACTAGGCGCCGTGTGCCTGACCAAGTTTCCGTGGCCATGGCCGTGATTGTGACCGTGACCGTGGCCGTGCCCATGATTGTGATCATGGCTGTGCTGGTGGTGGTCATGAGCGGGTACATGACTTCCGTTTCCCCCTGATCTTATACCCGCCTCTGCCTCAAGTTTCTTTACTCCGCCGGCATGCAACGTTCTTGAGTCCACGCCGGCGGCCTGAAGACAGGCATGCGGCAGCGTCTTCAGTATCGCCTGTAAGTTCTCGCGAGCTCCTTTCGGTGAGCCCGGGAGCGTGACGATTATGGATTTATTTCTCACACCCGCGACCGGGCGGGACATCATGGCGAACGGCGTGACGCTCAGAGAAGCCGCTAGCATTCCATGAACGATACCCGGCGCGGGCTTATGAAGCAGTGCCGAGATAGCTTCCGGGGTGTTGTCGGCTACGGCGAAACCGGTACCTCCCGTCGTTAGGATCAGGTTGATGGTATCCGCCGCAACATCGGCCCATAGCATAATCTGCCGTTGAATCTGAGTGACAACATCGGGGACGATCTTGGTGTCGACAAGCTTCCATTTTCCGTCGCCTTCTTTCTCGAGTACGTCGCTCAGCACGCCTTCGGAGGCGTCCGTGGATGGGTCCCGGGCTGCTGTCGTGGAGACGATAAGTAGTGCGACTCTTAGGGTCGCATGAGACATGGTGAGTTAGGTAAGGTTGGAAAATGCCAGTAGAGGTTTAACCTTAAGATTACTACGAGATTTAAATGTACAAAAGTTGAGAGATCATTATTCAGCGAGTAGAGCAATATGTTCAGTGTAAGTGATGTAAGTGAAGCCGAGCGGGTCGAGATATGAGTCCGAGTGCGGGGCCTGAATGCAACATCTTTAGCTTTAGCTTTACAAGCAGCTCCCGTTCTACCGATTTGACTTTCATCTGCAATAAGAAGCGCCAAGTTATAAGATTGGTAGATTAACGAATCAATACATACATAGAAATTTTTATTCTCATAAATATGTCGATTAGCACCTCAGGCTTGTGACTCGAGATGTTCCTGGTTATGAGTTATGCCACACAGTATTGCTTGTTAAGACTTCGGGATACACTGTGTTGTGCCTGTGTGTCCTGTATGTCCTGTATGTCCTGTATGTCCTGTATGTCCTGTATGTAAAGCTGACAGGGATACCCCACATACTCTGATAAGATAAAGCTCAAAATTTCCGATATCAAACGAAGGCCCGTGGTTCTTCATCCGCAAAGCATCACTCCATTTGTACGCAAAACAATTTCCGAATAGCTTTGTCGCGAGTACTTCTTGAAGGTTCGGCGCAATGGTCCGAATCAAAGAGCGCTACCTCCTAGTCAAGATCCTCTACCCCGAGGAGCTCGGCACCCGCCCCGACGTCCCCGACGTCGTACTCCTTAACCAACCTACAAGCGATCAGCTCCATCCTGGGGCTCTCCTCAGAGGTATACGCGACGAGGTAGCCAGCCTATTTGGAGACTACGGATCGGGGGCCATCGAAGGAGGCAGCTTGTCAGGTAAGCCAGTCCGCGCGCTGTCTGTCAGGGCCTAAAAGGCTTACTTTTACCCTACCAGTCAAATATTTCTCTGCTGCCACCTCGACCTTCATCCTACGAACCTCGCGATCGACGTACCGGATAGTATGGGCCGCGCTCACCTTCATGAACTCGATCCCCATCAGGAACGGGGATCCGTGCATCTTCCGTGTGGTCCATGTGAGCGGCACCATGCGAAAAGCCGAGGAAGAGGCCATTCGTCGAGCTCGGGATCTTATTTTCGCGGCCGAGAACGACGGCAAAGAGAAGGTTAGCGATCCGCTGGGTAACATATTCGGAAAATCCGAACGACCACGGCGAGGAGGTACAAGGTCAGATCCACTGGGCGTTGAAGATAATGATAGCGATATCGAGATGGGAGAAATAAGCGACGTGGTAAGCGACGGATGAGAGGATATCATGTCCTTTTCCTAACTACCGTAACTCCACTATCTCCTGTTGGTGGTGGCATCCCATCGAATTCGTCATCGTCGTCATCCGGAATGAGGTCCGGCGTTGTCGCCCCGGTGTCACCACCCTGCATCAACTTCCGCTGCTCTTCTTCCTCCTTTTGCTCGGCGGCGTCATATGCATCCTTGGAGTCGACCCAGCGCTCCTGGATATCCCCGACCTCCATCATCGAGCCCTCATTGCGCATAGCCACCTGCCATATGGTGTCGTTGGCCCCCTCCGCGCTACCGAAGACATAACCACCAGCCCGATCTATCACCCGCAACAGGTGCATCATACTCTTCTTGTTTTCCACAGCCAAGACTTCGAAGCGGACCAGCGCGAAGCTCTCGACGAGATTTGCGATCGCCTCGTTAAGTCGACGGAACTTATCGGTGCGCATTATCGACGATTCTTCCTCCATGTTAGATAGTAAGTAGGATAGGTCTTCTACCTCGGTATAAAAGTCGAGGTTAAATGGCAGCGGGTCATACGAAGCGACTTTATCTATTTTGGTCAAGACGTTGATGTGTGGAAGGTCCATTTGGAGCATGGCGCGAAGGGTCAGTATTAGATTGGAGATATATAGGGATGGTTGCGTAAGGCAGAAGCTATCGGAGAGGTGGACAGCTACGAGCTGCTTCTTGTCAGCAAACAAGTGTCAAAAGGGGTCGTCGGCATTCAAACATACTCGATAACCGAGCTTCTGGAGCTTGAAGAATATATTCCGCAGTGAGTTGTGGTGTGTGTAAAGCTCAACCTGGCCGGGGCAGTCGAAGAGGATATACGAATCTTCTAGTTCCTTAAGTCCCTTCTCTAGCCATTCCATGTTGTTCTCTAGCTCCTCAAATGCGTATAATACACCGCCGTTCGGACCAAGCTGGTCATCGTTCATAATCTCCTCCAGAGTGATGAGTTCGCGGATATCTAAGGCGCAAGGATAGTTGAACTTGTCGTTGGCGGGGTCAAGGTTTACGACTGAGCATTCGCGACCTATCGCGCTCATGAACTGTTGCACTGTGAATAAAAAGGTTAGGATTCGAGTTATGTATATATACACGGAACCTTTAGTAACGCAGTGGACAATATGAATTACTTACTGCCATCGCAATAGGTGCTCTTTCCAGCACCTGGGCTGCCCAGAACAAGCTGCGCGAAAGGCATCACGAGCTACGAGCTACGTACGTATCAAAGGAAGCAATATAAATGTGGAGTCGCAAGTAAAGAGACAACCTAGGTGGTAAATTAGGCTGTCTAGAAGAGCATAGAGCTTTGAGAGTACCGGGTGATAATGAGTTTTGCGAATGGTAAAGTTGATAAAAGCGGAAAGCTATGGACAAGCACGAGCGCGATGAGCAAAAGTGCCCCTCCATCCCACCAGCCCACCAGTCCACCAGCCCACCCGCCCACATGCAAGCTTTCTATGAGCTTCGGGGAAATTAGAGCGGTAAGTGGAGGCAGAATTCAGAGCTCCCGTGTTTATCTTATCGCTGCAGGTACCTATAGACCCCTGTATCGATATTTACTTATTACTCTTGCTAAGGTCCGCTGGAATTGGAGATAGCATCATTCTTCTAAACAGCCACTCTTTCACCAGCTGTTTACTAATAACTAAATAACATCATGGCGCCACCAGGTACGTCAATCATCCTCTTACTGAGCATACACAATGAGCAACGGTCACTCTATTCTGGATACCAATGTATGGACAATCGAATCATTTCCTAACCAAAATCTATATATAGTAACGCAGTTCGAGCTCGCGCAACCGCCCAACGACGCCATCTCGGCCCTCGCCTTCGCGCCCGACTCGCCCTCGCGCCTGCTCGCCGCCTCCTGGGACAAGAATGTCTACCTGTACGACACCCTGCAGGGCGGCGAAGACGGCGCCCACCATGGCACCCTGCTCCAGACCTTCGAGCACCGCGCCCCCGTCCTAGACGTCTGCTTCGGCGCCCACGGCGGCGAGGCCTTCACCGCCGGCATGGACTGGACGGTCCGCCGCGTCGACCTGGCGACCGGCGAGCAGGCCATCGTGAGCAAGCACGCGGCGCCCGTGCGGCGCGTCGTGTACAGCCGCGAACACTGTAAGTCTGAGCTGAAAAAAGGGGGAGCTAAAGGGAGGAAGGTGGACAAGACAGACAGACAGACAGACAGACAGACAGACAGACAGACAGATTGCTAACCGGTCTTCCTCACAGCTCTCCTCATCTCCGCGTCGTGGGATAACACGCTCCACGTGCACAACCCCTCGGACCCGTCCCTCGCGCCCCTCGTCGTGCCGCTCCTCGCCAAGCCGCAGTCCCTGGCCGCGAGCCCGTCCAAGGTGATCGTAGCGATGGCGTCGCGCCTCGTCTACATCTACGACCTCTCGGCCCTCTCCGCGGCCCTCCGCTCCCCCTCCCCCTCGCCGCCCGAGCCCTGGCAGCGGCGCGAGTCGTCCCTGAAATTCCTCATGCGCGCCGTAGCCGCCATGCCGTCGGACGCCGGGTACGCGACCTCCAGCATCGAGGGGCGCGTGGCCGTAGAATGGTTCGACGCGTCGGCGGAGTCGCAGGCGCGCAAGTACGCCTTCAAGTGCCACCGGCAGCCGCAGACATCTGACGGAGCGGCGGCGGACGTGGTGTTCCCCGTCAACGCGCTGGCCTTCCACCCGGTGCACGGCAGCACGTTCGCGTCCGGGGGAGGCGACGCGACCGTCGCGCTGTGGGACGCCGAGGCCAAGCGCCGCATGAAGGTGTACCAGAAGTTCGCCGACAGCGTGGCGGCCCTGGCCTTCAGCGCCGACGGCCGCTACCTCGCCGTCGCCGTGTGCCCCGGGTTCGAGACGGGCATGGAGGATTATAGCGGCGAGGGGAGGACCAAGATTTTCGTTCGCGAGCTCGGCGAGAACGAGGCGCTGCCGAAGGGCAAGGGGAAGTAGTAAAGAAGGTACAGAGATATTTAGGTTGTGGAGAGAAAGAGCAAGAAAAAGAAAGAGAAATGGGAAGATAAGAATTAAGAAGAAAGAAGAAAAAAGTACGGAAGCGATGTTTGTGTTGCTGTTATTACCTACTTGGTTACCTACCTATGTATATGTCAACATTCAACGTCTTTCTCCTCGGGGGGTTATACCTAGGGCCCGGAGCTGGCTGGCGTTTGCGGAAGGGGAATATGAATTTCAACAGTTAAACCTTCTTACACGTTTCGTCTCGTATCACTCACCGTGCCTAGTGATCTAGTAACGTATGGATATCATGGTAGAAGGACGACGATAATGGTAAGGCATGCCTCCGTTCTCGAGATACCTCATTCTATTAATCCACAATCTTGATTATTTGGTATGCTAACGCCTTTCCATGTTCACAGCTTGGAATCCATCTATGTAATATTCTAATGTCGTGACTAGTTCACCAGCATGTTTATCATACATGGTTGTGATGATAGTTCCTAAGAGCGAAACTGTCCCGAGCAAGGTAATACATTTCACCCCCAAAAATCCAACTTGAAAATAACTAAATAATTGTTAGGAAAAGTTCTGAGAGGCAAACTGGAGCATATGTCGAGCAACTTCTCCAGCCGCCCATGGAATACGGTTTGGATCCCATTCTGTCCCTTCGGGCTTCGCGTCTTCTCGGCCAGAAGTAGTTGAACCCTCAGCGCGACCCTGGTGGCTACCCTCGTAGCTGCGCTCTTGACTTGAAGCAATAGCAGGAACTTCTTCGCATTGGCTACTCTCTTCCTCCTCATTGCCGCTTTCATCATATCTCATTGCAGGTATGACCTCGATCTCTTCTGGAGCATACTCTACTTTCATTTCTTCACCTTCATCTTCTTCGTCGTGGCCGTTCTCGGATTGGCTGATATACGAACTTTGCGATTCTGGGTTGCCGAAGGGGGTCACCACGCGATCTCGGACGCGTCTTCCGAAATTCTCGAAATCCGAGTGCTTTCTCTTCCGTGAGGATGGCGGTATATATCCGAACTCCTCTCTGAGTCGGGGGACTGGTGTTGGTTCGGGGGATATGGTTGAACGAATGATCACTTCGGTGGCTAACGCCGCAGGACTTCGCGTTCGCATTACCAACTCCTCGCTGAAGTTATGGACTGTGGGCCAGATCTCTTTCGCCGTACTGTGACTGCTCTTCAAGCTGTACTGAGTTAGATACTGCACTCTTGAGCGGTTAGGTTCTCGTCCACGATCGTCTTCTTTGGCGATGTTCTCGGGTTCGACTTGGAGTTTTCCCACACCGGGAAGTGGTCTGGGCCTTTTCTGTTTGTGGGTACCAGTCATAGAGAAGATGAAGTTGGGTTTGGCCTCGTCACTGGAAAATCCATCTCCCGGGTGCCAAAGTGGTTCTGGTTGACTCAAGGGCTTTGGGAAACGAAATTCGAATTTTCTTTTCAGTCGGAACGCACCCTTTACTTCGTACCGTGCCTCCTCGTCGCTCTTGCTGTGCTCAACTTCCCCGGATAGAGGAAGCTGTCCTACCACTGGACTGGTTCGATCTTCGCTCTCCTCAATTGATCTCTTGATAGTCTCGGCATTGGAGCGTCTTCGTACGGAACAAGCACGTTGCCTACTTCTTCCTCTTGGAGGCTCAGTCCCTCTAGACGAGGTGCTTGACATGGCACTGGAGCGAGACCGAGATTGACTTATACGGGTTGAAGTAGCTGGGCTTTCCAGTCTGCTGTGAGAACCGGATTGGTTACTGCGGTAGCTATACTGAGTCAGGACCAGCATATCTGGACCATCGAGGCACTAGGAATGGAGTTAAAATCATTTAAAGGCTACTGCTTACCTTATTGCTCGAGCATATGGCACTTTGTCGGGAGCGGAAGCCACAGAATTTCCGCGCTTAGAACCTACACCAACTGAGGCGACAGGCTCGCCTCGCTTATTATCTCCATCTTGGTCTTGAAATATGTCGAGCGCAGGTAGGGTTCGGTCGTTGGCATTGAGTGACTTAGTACGCCGCTTCTTGACGGTAGCAACGGTTACGCCAATCGAGCCAGTTGAGATAGGATCTGTGTTTGAGGACATGCTGGGCAATTGAATGTCATTGAAAGGGACTGGCGTCGAATCATGTTGATATTGAATTCGAGGTCAACTGAGTATTTATGCCATCTCTACGCCGCCCGTACGCAGCAGAGGGGTGGTAAAGGAGAAGCCAGGCATCATCACATCATCTCATGAACAGTTGAAAGTGAAAATTGACCTTCACAGTTTATTTAAGGTTCAGCCCGCGGTTTTATCAGCGGAGCATCTAGGGAAGGAAAGGATGTGGAAAGAGCTACAGAATGTGAGCAACTTCCTTCAGGCTCGAGGCTTCCTGTGGAATACTTGCCCGTCAATGACACGATAGCTTCTCGTGACGTCAATAGCTTATAATAAATATTCGTCGAATGGTGGCAACGAATCGAAGCCGTATTAATTCTACCTTCCACATGATATCGGTAAAAGGGAGTTGTTGAAGTTTACGCAAAAGGTGTATATCACAGTTGTAAACTTTGATGTAGAAGTAGGAGAACCTTATGAGAATAAATACCTACCCCCTTCTAGAGTCCGTACATCCATTTAGCTTAGCAATAATCCGTTCGATGTTGGAATTATTCTGAATGCATTTTCCTTCGTGGAGAGTTCGCCTTTCACATATAAATGCCAGTATCTACGACTATACAAAATACCACAACCAAAATTTTCACTATCGCCAGGTATACTTAAATCACGGTGCAATATCAATTTGAGAAAGAGTCAATCGCAACAGGCTGTGTATTTGCGAGAAAGATATGTTATCCATCCGTAAGGAGCTGCCGCCAAATTTTCACCCCGTAAAAAAGAGTTAAGTACAAACCATCAACCGCAATATCAATTCCTATAGTCGCAGGCGCACAGACCTATTCCTATGTCCCGGCATCCTCCAAGCCAGGCAGGCAAAATTTTCAGAAAGGATAAAGATTCAAGTTAAGTACGATGATTGGATGTCGAGATTGGGTGGGTAGGCTACCTAGGTAGAGTAGATATTTAGAGTTGGTAGCATCACGAGTATCGGCGGTACTGGCGACTAAACCACGTCCACGTGTCGTAGAGTGCGCGGGTGCTCTACTCCCCCGCTTTCTTCGGCGCGATGGGCTTCTGGTAGGGCACGTAGTCGGTGGTGCCGCCCATGCCGAGCAGCCAGACGTGCGCCTGGTTGTCGGGGACGCCGCCGCCGAACAGGAACGCGCCGGGAAAGCCGAGGTCGAACGGCACGGCGGCCTCGATCTCCTTGATGTCCTCGTCGTCGAGCGACAGCGTCAGCGCCTCGATGTTGGCCTTGAGGTGCTCCTTGGTGCGCCCACCAACGATCGGGAACACGTACGGCGCCTTGTGCGTCACGTACGCCTGGGCTACACTGGTAATGATAGTGCCCTTGCGGTTTGCGACAGCCTCCAGCGCCTGGCTGACCTTGATCTCGGCCTCGCTGGCGTTGCTGGAGCGGCCGCTAACTGGGTTCTGGCGCTGCTCCTCCGTCTTGAACTTGCCACCACCGAGAGCGCCCCAAGGTGCTAAACTCATGCCCTCAGCTCGGGTCATAGGAATGATCTCGCGCTCGAAGTCGCGCGAGGCGGCAGACCATCGGCCCTGGTAGACGCTAAACGTGCGTAGGCCGTGGGCGCGGGCGTACTCGTTGGCCTTGCTCACAACCCAGGCTGGAGTGTCGCTGATGCCGAGGTAGAGGACCTTGCCGGAGAGGACGAGCTGGTTGAGTGCCTGCATGACCTCGGGGATCGAAGTGCTGCCATCCCACCAGTGGACGTAGAGCTGTGTCTCAATGTAAGCACGTCATGCGTCATGACGAAAACCAAGACGCGAGCAAATTTCACATACCAAATCAATGTAGTCGGTCTGCAGCTTCTTCAAGCTGGCGTTGACGGATACATGTAAACTCTTGGTGCCGTTACCCTGGTAGTTGATCATGAGCTCGTCTTGGTGGTGAGCACGGAAGTTGGTAGTGAACTTGGTGGCAATGACTGCAGAATATTAGATGCTCGTACTCTCCCAAAACCCGTACTATTATCATAACCGACTAATCCGCTCTTGTATAGACATTTCCAGTGAGGGGTACAGGTGCAGCTACTCCAACATCTCATAGAGATAAAGGAGCGGCAACCACCACGGTCATCCACAGGAAGTCGTGAAGCTCGAAGCTCAACTTATATGGGCGTAACAACATATGAATCAAGAAATATAGCTTACCCATCTGATCGCGAACACCTCGCTTCTTCATCCACTCGCCGATCCAGGTCTCCGACTGCTCGGCCTGGTAGTTATTGGAGGTATCTATGAAGTTACCGCCCTGGCTGTAGAAGAAATCCAGAATCTCCTCGGTGGTCTTCTGGTCGCAGGCGCCCATGTACTCGCTCCAGGCATCCCCAAAGTTCATGCCGCCCAGGCAGAGCGGGCTCACGCGCACCGAGGCGCTGGGCGACAGGATGCGGTAGCGAGCCAGCGGGCTCTTGGGCGTGGGCGCCATCGGCAGAGGAGGCATCTTGACCGGGAGGGCTGTCTTGGTCATTCCGCTGATGTACTCGGCCATGGTGAGAAATGTTAGCGAGGACTGCTACTAATACTACTAGTACTTGTCTTGGCAATGACGATGGCGATGTTCCAGTGAACCTTAATGGAGAAGAAAGAATAAAGGACGCTGCTGGTTATGGTTAGGCGTGTACTTACTGAGTTACTGAGTTATGTAGGTCGGTATATGTAGGCCTGCCTTCCTTGATACGTAATCAGAGTTATGCTACCCCGAGTATCTACCCTGACCCTGAGTGTCGTCCAAAACGAATGCAGATAGGAAGAGTGAACGGTATCTCAAGGCAAGAGGCGCTCGATGACCTTTTAATAGGAACTGGGGTTTTGATATCGCCGAAGCAAATGAGTTGATTCCTCACATACACCCCAAGTGCCCAGCATGGTCTATCGTACTATCGCCGATGCTCGAACCATGGCTAACTGCCATTAGTAATATGATCCGACCTCCATTTTTATTTTATGATGTCTACGCCCCGCTGGAAATAGTAGGACGGTGCAGCTATTGGATGGTCGAAACGGATGTAAATCCTTTAACTCCGCGTCGATCTCTCACCTCACCAATGATTTCTGGCATCTATGTTGAAGCTGCATGAAGAAGACGATCCATTTTCTGCGAGCTGATGCTGAAGACACCAGGAGGAGGATCTAGATTACTATTCCCGCCGAGGCCCGTCAAGAATTATCTAGCTGGCACTGGATATATACGAGGTAGGCATGTAGGCGCCTGGATCTACATCGTAAACCATCGACATTCGATCTTAGCATCGGTAGTATGAGTAGGGTCTTTTCGGCTTCTAGGCATCAAATAACCCGCCATCCCCGCAACGGCGGGGCGTCGCGTTCCGGCTCCAGACACTTGCTTAGAAGCATATAGAAGTTCCTGTCTGGACTTAAGACCGGATATAGGACGCATCAAAAAGATTCCACGTCAAATTAAGGACTAGGTATGCTGGGGCCCGGTATGATGCGTAACGACAGATAGGTATTCGGAGGGATTTGGGATCCGTACCAAGGGATAAGATATATCCTGGATAGGAGATAAAAGGTATCGGACATAAAAGCTTTTGGACATTTTAATATAGCCGGCGTTATCAATCACGGTTCTTGGAGAGTCGATGTGATGTGACACATTGAGGCACCTGAAGACCTCAAACCCTAGGGCTGAATGCAGGCACACTATCGATCCGGTACCAATTCCTCGGGGGGTTCGCGCCACAAACGTGGGAGGCTGGCTTATTTTCGTAAGATATACATATGTACATGTCGACCACCTGTCGCTGAGTAGGTACCTATATCTATCCCCAACGCCAAGCCTTGCCTAGCACGCCCACGCGCCAATGATACCGTCGCGGCGGCCTTCCACCAGGTAGCCGTCCTTGATGCGCACGCGCTCGACGATGGCCGGCGCCCGGCCCCGCTCCTCTTCCATGCTGCCCGCGCCGCAGTCCCACTGCTTGGATTCCATCTTGTCGTATACCTTGACCACGTCCTCGCCCGCCGCGCTGACGATGCGTCGGTTGTCGAACATCATGCTCGTGACGGGGTTGTCATATGCGTAGGCGTCAAAAATAGAACCTGTTCTAAGATCCCATATCTGCAACGCCCACCAGGTTAGCATGTTGCGCGCTTAGGGGTCGGCTCTTCATATCAAGCAAAACTTACCCGAATACTCCTGTCCAAGCTTCCGGTCACAAGATGCACGTCGTCGAATTGCAAGCAGGTAACCGGCCCAGTGTGCCCAACGAGACTACGGTGAACTTGCCCACTCCTCAAATCCCATAGCCTGACCATGCCGTCCGCTGTGCCGCATGCGAGCGCAGACTCAAAGACTTGCAACGAACCCACAAAATCGGCAGCTTGTGTGGCTGGCCTAGAAGTTTGTCTCCATGTACCTTCACCCGTGCCGATGGAAACGGAGGCTTGCGCTGCCGCCCACATCACATCGAGCGTCTGTACACATCGACCTTTCACTAAATCCCACTGGCGAAGCGTTTTGTCTGCTGAACCCGAGACGAGCACATCGCCCCTGAAATGTAGGGCCGTGATCTCATCCATATGCGATTCTAGTGTGAATAGTGGACAATCTGCCATGCTCCCTTCTGGGGGGTCTACCGGCTGATCGTCGGGGTTTTCGAAAGCCATACCATCGTCATCCTCGTCGTCTCGTCCAAATTGACTGCCTTGCGGGTCGTAATGGGCCTTACTTAAGTCCCATAATCGGATTGTGGCGTCCATAGAACCGGTGATACAGATATTATCTTCCACCTGTAACGCTCGAACCGACGCCGTGTGACCCTCAAGCATTCCAATACAACGCCCAGCGTTCAGATCCCAAACTTTGACTGTGTCGTCCAAAGAAGCAGATACCATAGTGCCGAAAGGCACGTCGAAGTCCATTGTCGTTACTTGATCCGCATGCGCTTTGATTTCCCGTATCATAAACCCCGGCTCGAAGTGCTCGTGTAATATAGGCATCGATTTCCGCTTTACAGCCTTATGTCTCCGTTTTGACGGTGTGCTCGAAGCGGAAGATGGGAGCTTCTCATAAATAGATTTCGACATGAATTCGTCCGCATCTTGATCCGTTACTAAATCATCATCATCCGATTTACTCCGGGTCTCGGCTGCCGCTGCTATTGATTCAGCCTCATCAACCAGAGTCTGAGCATCTTCTATCCGTCCTTCCATATCCACGACTATATGAAGTGTTAGCAAAGTCTCAACCGCACAATGGAAATTTGTCCTTACTATCATGCTCTAATAAAGCTTCTTCCTGCTCTAGACCCGCTAATCTATCAATTATGATGCGTCTCATGCCGGCTAAGTTGGCGATCTTATTATCGATCTCACGGATTTCGCTGCTTGCCATGTTCTTACGAATGCCAAGCATTTCGAGTTCGTGCATGAGCGAAGACCTGTCTTTCTTGAGCTTGTGGAGATGATGCGGACTATCTGCAGCCGATGACGTCTCCTCGAGCATCTTTCTCCCCCTCGACACTCTTCTCCTATGCTTCTTCCCGTCGGGTGCTAACTCGGGGAAGCTGGCCTGGAAGCCCTGGAACAGCGAATAAGAATTGTCGTTTTCGGGGATGTTCTGGAGCATGTCGTCGGGTAGGTATGATAAGGCGCGGGATTGGATTTCGGTGGTAGAGAACTTGGACCGGACGAGGTCGGTGGGCGTCGTCCTAGCCATCGCGAACATGCCTCGCTGCATACCGGGTTTTCTGAGCTGCTTCTGTACCTGGGCCATGGCGCTGTGGTAGTGGTTCCCGGAGGGGTCGGAGCCGGGACCGACTAAATGGCTCGCGGTCGTAGTCACCTTTCTAGTGAATGCCTCGATACCTCGCGGCTATGCGAAAGGTTAGATCACATGTGCATTGTACATTCCCCAAGGAGACAAAGAAAGCATAAGCATGGATAAAGAACAGGCGGTAAGTACCGAGAGTATCGAGTCCTCGCCCAATGGGGCATCGTCGTGAATGGCATTGTTTGGGTCTGAATCGGCCATGCGCGTATCTATGGATTCGGTATCACTACAGAGAGGTGTAGTTGGATCCGAGGCAGTCGCACGAGGCAGATGTCGCGCATTAGTTATACACGGAAAATAATTTTTTCTCCTTCGCTATGGATACTCGACGAAGCGACCTCACAGGTCAGCGCAGAGGGTAGATCATTCAGAGGAAAATAGAAGATTGGCTGATGGTCAAGCAAGATAAAGCAAGGCACGGCGAGGCTAACCAATGTGTGAGGCTTCTTACTGGATGACCCAAAGAATTTTACCTCCAAGGTCCGGTAGGTCTGGTAGGTAGGTCTGGTAGGTCTGGCTGGTCCGGGCTCCGGGCACACAGGGGACCTGAGTTTGTAGCGTCTCTAGCGCCAAGCCAGGTACAGGTCGGGATGAGGTCAGCATAGCAGAATAGCAGGCAGAGCAGGCATATCAGAAGGAAGACTTCAATCCGTCAATATAGGGCTAGGAGGGGTTACAGGGGGGGTTACACTGGGAATAAGAAGACTCGCATGCCCGCACCCGTTATTGCTCAAATTCTTTATCCCAATCAGATGCCAGTTGTGACATCCAATGCCTCGAAAGCTGTGGTTTAATGCTACCTTATTTTTCAATCCCTTTCGTCTAGATCGTAAGCTTACCTGAGGTACACGTGCAGCATGGGCATGAAATATAGCAAACAGATTCCACGTCTGGTGCTTGGAAGCCCTTGCCGAGGATCGGATGCAACGAGCCCTATGCCTGTGCGACAAAGGCGCAGACAAAGATCGTCAGTGCCCCCTCTCTTCCGAGCGTTGGTTGCCCCCGCTGCAAGAGACCTAGCGCATAGTGTTCCCTAGCCTCAAGCAGGACTAACAACCTCTCTTGCTCATACCTATTTCCCGAGAGCTAGACTACCGTAACCTACCTAGGTATATTGGGTACTCTTAGGATCCGTATAAACCAGATCAGTGCGGCGCAGACATTATGGATGCGATCGTGGATCTGAAGGATGCCTCCAAGGCGCTGGATTTGTCTAATATCCGCTTCCAGCTGATGTGCGCATCCCCCTCCTATGATAGAGGCATGGAGTCAAAGCTAACAAAGCCGTAGCCGATTGGAGGACACCATCACGTTCCACCTGATCGAACGGGTCCAATTCCCACTCAACGAGACCATCTACAAGCCCGGCGCAATAGAGATTGGCCAGGACAAGAAGCTCAGCTTCATGGACTGGTACCTGCAGGAACAAGAGAAGCTACAGTCTTTGATCCGACGCTACGAAGCCCCCGACGAGTATCCTTTCTTCCCCGACGCGCTGCAGAAGCCCCTACTCAAGCCTATCGAGTACCCTAAGATTCTCCACCCGAATAACGTCAACGTCAACGAGAAGATCAAGCAGTTCTACACCCAGAAGTTCCTACCGGCCGTGTGCCCAGATTTCGGACGACCCGACCGCGGCGAGTCGGCGGAAAACTATGGTTCTTCGGCGACTTGCGATATTGCTTGCCTCCAGGCTCTCTCGCGAAGAATACACTTTGGCAAGTTCGTAGCTGAGTCCAAGTTCCGATCTGATCCGGAGGGCTATACCAAGATGATCAAGGCCGGTGATCGCGATGGAATTGGCGAGTCTATCACGAATGCGGCAGTCGAGAAGCAGGTTCTAGCACGATTGGGCCTGAAGGCACTCACCTACGGCACCGACCCATCTACGAAAGGCGCGGAAGACGCCGGCAAGATCAACGTCGAGGCAGTAGTATCCATGTACAGGGACTTCGTCATTCCGCTGACGAAAGAGGTCGAAGTCGAGTATCTAATGCAGCGGCTCGAATAAGTGGATTATAGATCTGGGCGTCGGGCGGAAGAGAAAAAAAAAAGAGTTTCTATGGGATGCTTCTTTCATTATTACGTTGGTATCCTCAAGAGGGAGGACTTAGATACTCGCTGATTGCTTTCGCAGCATCTGCAAACTTGCCAGCCTCGATTAAAATCATAGAGCCACGAGGCATCACACCCATCTCCTGGAAAGCTCGCTTGCTATCCGCGATCGCCTCGTCGATCTTTGTGAAATCGTAGCTGCCGTAGGCTGTCGCATACTTTTGTAACACTTCATCTTCCGGGTGGAAGTAGAACAGCGTCGCGTCTTGCTTTCCCTTCTTTCGTCTCCTTTCTTCTACGTCGAGCGTCGACTCGATTTCGTGGTACGTCTTCGAGACGATGAGATAATGTGAGAAGTCGTAGGGTTCCTTATCCTCTACTGCAGCTTCGATCTCATCGATGAGCATACCATACATCGGAGGGGAGATCTCGGAGGGCATGTTGATCAAGCGCTCCGAGAGTACGAGTCCGACTTGTTTCCCGGAAGATAATAGATCTGGGATTGCCGCTAGCGCTTCGTTCGATTTGGCTTTCTCGCTTATGTACTTGGTCAGGTCGGCCAATGGCTTTTTCTCGCGATGTTCGTGTAGGTTGAGCGCCGTCAGGAAAGCGTATGCGTCCGTATCCTTGCCGTCGACCTTGACGGTGGACCCGATCGTAGGTTGCGACAGGATGAGATCGGCGAGGCCCGAGATGTCGAATAGAGTCGCATCCACGTCGAACAGCTGTCGCAGTAGTGATTTCGTGCCGTGGAAATCGATCTCGGGGTCGAAGTTGAACCATTCGAACTCGACGTTGACCATATCGAAATCCTGGGCTCGTTAGCCAGTAACGCGCTGGGCTTCTTTTTCATCTCACTCACGTCATCCGAGCTGTCGCTGTCCTCGACCATCTTATCCGCAGCTGGCGCCTCGGAAGCGCCGTCCACCTCTCTTGAACGCTTCTTTGCCATTTTAAGATATGCTCGTCGTGTAAAACTGCTGGAAAATTGGCCTGATCGGAGACTGAACACGGAGGTTAGGTACCTAAGCTTTCCGAAGCTCAAGACATGGGCGGTGTGGCACAAAAGATTCTGCCATCGGCTGCCCCTCACTAGTCCTTTTTTAGCTTCATAAGATCAAACAGCACTTAAACTGATATATAAGACAAGTTTATGAGAAGGATATTCCTTTTTATCGACACACTTTCATGATAAAAAATGAGTTAAATATATTACTAATTATTCCGATCTTAATTTGAGGACAGAAACTTTCATGTAGGATGAGAAAGTACGTTGGTGTTTTGAAGGTACGCATTAGAGACTTCGAATTAGCGAACTGATGAGTTAGGTATCCAAGTATCCAAGTAATATTGGTGTATGTGCGCCGCAACGATAGCCACCCATAGATATACCCGCGTTCTCAAAAAACCCCTTGATCAGAATATCTCTTATAAGGTTGTCTTATAAAGTTAGGTCCATGTTTCCCAAGATAATCTGCTAGGTTAGTGAACTTTTCTCCGGTACTCCCCGTGACATGCCATCGTAGTCCATGATCTCGACTGTGGTGCAAGAGCACGATATTCATATGAGAGATCACGAAAACGTATTTTGACGATGGGAGATATTAGAAAAGGCTTATTCCTGTGACAGGTGTATAACTGCCGCCCGCCTTGGCCGAATCCTTCACTTGCATTACCTACGCGTATGCTTATGTAAAGGCAGCAATCCGTTTTCCTCCCCGACGCAAAGTCCGTCACATCAAGCATTTAGCCAATTTACATTTGCAGACCCCCCTCTCTCTCGCATGTCCCAGCAAATGTGGGCTCTTTAACAGGATCGGAATGCAAGAATGGCATCTTCGATCTCGCAGCTTTGCGTGATCACCACGAAGGAATAATATATATGCCATGCATGTCTCGTCGGGTCCCGATTGGTGTGCGTATGATTTTGTCGGTGGTCATATAGGCAAGCCAGCCAACCAAACCCGTTACAGGCTCACCCATGCTGCCATCCATTGGGTTGGGTGAAATAATCGAAATATCCAACGGATCGACGCCCCTGGGTAGCCCTGTATAGCATGCAACCCATTCGATCTCGTCTCTTGCCCATTGCGGCCTTCCAGTGGCCATACGATTGGACAGGAAATTTTCCGAGCGCATGTGGTACGCATATATAGAAATCTGGGGTAAAAAAGGTACGGTAACAATTAAAAGCTTTTACAGCTTCTAGCAACAATGGCTTCGGTCCGCTCAGCCTGATGAGACATAAATAAAGTCTGGCGGCTACACGTAAGCTCAGATTTTTCTTTTCACTTAAGTCCAAATGCATGTTGAAGTTGCAATGGAGCCAGAGTATTAATACCGTCGAGACCAAGTCAACGAGTAATAATATATTATGAGTGGGTATAAATTCCGTAGGACGCGTGTTCCACCGAACGAAGTCATCGCTTAAAGCGAATGCAGAAACCAGTACACCGACCTAGGCACCCCGAAGGCCCCTCCCCCTTTATAACGCCGCGACGCACTCAACTCCTTTGGCCCGGATGAATCGACCTAACGGAGGGAAAATTATGATCAATATTGTCGAGAAGCGGGAGTTATTAAGTGAGGCGAATGAAACATAGCGCCTAGCCCCTGATGCAAGAATCCAGCCCAGTCCATGCAGCAAAACATTAGGTACGTAGTAGACATACGCAAAAAATAGAGAGATGGTATAATCGTCGTTCCGTCGTATCCAATTTTCATTCCGAGGTTCCCGCCGTAGGGAGGTGCAGGTAGTCTCGCGGCAAGGCCGTGCTGTTGCTGAACGCCTCTCTCGTCTCTCGCGCAATGCTCTGGGCGTGGCCGAAGGGCGTGGATAGTTCCGACTGGGGGGTCTCGGCGGGGGTAAGCTGCCGACCCAGGCCCATCATAGCATCTCCCGAGCTCATCGACTTTGCGTGCTTCGTCGTCCTGCTCTCCTCCGCCAGTTCAATTCTCCCCTCGAGCAGTTCCCGCCGCGCCATCTCGATGTCGTGCCTGGCCTGCTTAATAAACTTGGGCTCCCATAGAGGGAGGATCCGATAGCCCAAATTCTCCATGATGCAACGCTCGGTGAAGTTAATCTGCTCGCTCGTCCACCTGTTCAGACCCCACGTAGTGCCGTAATATTGGGTAGACTCCTGTAAGTCCTCGACAAACTTGTCGGCAATGATCAATGCAGACAGGGCGATAATTTCTGGGAACACATTGTCGATGTGTATAGCTTGGATCGCGCCGGATGGCAGGGTATGGCGTTTCGGTGCGAGCTCGTTCGGTTTGGCCAGGGGGAAGGAGATTCGCCAGCTTCTAGAGAATCGATAATTCAGGAAGTCTAAGATACATACTGCCAAGGCAATAATATCCATCGGCAGATTGGCACGTGCCAGTATGCTCTGTATTATAGGGATAGACGGCGTCATGAACGAAGCTCCAGGAGGAAGCATCCTCGCTAAGTGAGCAGCGGGACCTAAGGGGAGAAAGTTAGATGGGCAGTCAAAGCTTCGGGTAGAAAGATATCACGAACCTGAGTATTCGTCATAGGTGATGCTATCAATATCTTCACCGCCAATGCGAGGGCTCTGGGTAGCTAATGAGTTCTTGGAAGACGGTGGTGGCGTAGGGAGATTGGACAGTGGCTTGTAGAATTGTCTGAAATAAGCGTCGTCGAACTCGAAGTCGTCGTCGTAGGTAGAGAAGCATCTATTGTGGCCCATTTTGGCGGTTGTTGTTTTTGTGGAATTTCTAGCTTAAGGTGCTAAACAGGTCGGAAGGGATAAGCAGCAAGAAGGTATGCTCATATTTAAATCACACCCGACTCCGATGGTCTGGATATATTGACAGGACTAGATCTGTATCACAAAGTCGAGCTACGTAGATAGTTCGCTAAAACCGACGAGGTGCGAATAATGTACGATAGCTAGGGGTCGATGATATATAGGTACGTGAGCAGGGGCAAGGGTACGCTAAGGAGTGCAAACGCGGGTATTCGGCGAGATTCGAAGTGAGAGGCCAATGGATCCTCGGTAGTAAATAACTTATATACGGATGTATGGACGGGAATATACAAGGCGCATGCGACACGGATCCAGAATAAATATACTAACCTAGGTACCTTTGAAGAAAGGAGGGTTGAGGTCTGGCGAGGGGGTCTCGAGCTTATTATGCAGACGCCGCACGGGTCAGAAGCAAAGCCGATCACTTAGCAAGTTTAGTACTTGCAGCAGGGCTAGTGCCTGTCCGCGTACGTATCCCGTATGTGCATGTGTATGCTATTTTACGAGGTTGGTACCGTACTCCAGTGCTTCTCACGCGTGCATTTTGATACCAAAATATTCAGGGGCTGTAATCTGGGAAATATACTTCGTACCAATGTCAGCCAACGGTGAGCAGCAAAAAGTTCTGCCTGACTGTGTGTAGGGGCAGCCATTCCATGAGATGAAAAGCTAATGCTTCCTAACTGCTCGAGCTTAATCAATGGGAATGGGGAAGAAGAGCTCGAGGCTGGGATTAGAGACAAGTTGCGATCACGCAAGCGTCCCTGCACGTCGATCTATGAATGTTGTTTTCTATATCAGTCTAGTGAATATAGCCACCTAAATACATATTCTATACCCCTAAGTTTAAGCTAAAGCCATTTGCTACATAAAGCACAATCTTCCAATCCCCGAAAGAGGTAATGAGTATCCCCTTAAACAGCAGATTGGCACAATTCTGCTACTTTTGGGTGACTCTACATACGGGTACATTAGCATGGGAACTTAGCTTAGATGTATCCAATCGAAACAGTACGCTTTTTCAGCGGAAATTTTCTGATTGGCTGGGCTTACTACCTATGTAATTCTCTGCAGCCCAAATGTACGGTACAAAAGTGTGCCTCTCTGCCGTACTTAGCTGTATAATTCAGACGGTAGTGAAACCAATAACTTTGACATTTGGCATGATAAGATCTTGATTCCATCCCAAATCAGACCACCAAATCGAGTCTCCTAAGCCCCCGCCATACTAACGAGTCTTCCGAGTAAGTCAATTGCGGTTCAAGCCGGGCAGGCCGGATTGGTTTTTGGACCCTATTGCCATTGTACTATGTATTGCAAGGTAGTAGGGCCAGACATACCCCATACGTTACCATAGCACCACGGCACCAGAGCTGTCGAGAACAGGGAAGAGAAAAGAAAAGAACAAAAATACAGGGGTAGGTAAAGAGTCAATAGATGGAAAAGTTGACCGGAACTTATAGGCAGGCTTCTAGCGGTGAAGTCTGGTAAGTCCGGCGCTGGGGCTAGCCTTAGCCTCTAGGTGTGGTTTTAAGGATGGTTCTGCCCCCACTAAAGGGCCTAAACTGGGGTTCTGACGCCCCAATTCAGCAATTCAGGGCAAAGAGCACATGTTCCAAGTTGTCGGCGGTGATGCCAGTGGCTACCATGTACCTATGTACTCCAACATATTCCAGCTTCTTCAATAGCAGCCCTCGAAAACTCGATGAAAGACTTACTTAGGTTACCTGTGACGTATTTCTCATCAGCAGAGAGTATACCTTGTCATGATCGTGGAATAACCTAACCTGGTGTCGCATGTATAAATTTTCAAATTCACATCACACGCTAGAAGTCCAGCGCCAACACAACGGGCCTGCATACCTACCTAAGGTAAGCACTTGCGCCGGCTCCATCTTCACCGCTTGGTATCTAATTAAAAGTGACGTGTAGATGCAAGGACGTGCATTACGCGATCGCCGGCGTCAGTTCGGATATCAGGCCACCCTAAGCTTTGAGGGTTTGAACGGGCGGGTCGTGGCTTATTCCATCCTTCCAAAATCGTTTTTAAGGGGTCCTCTCGGCCTGGAATACGTACGCTGCCGCACAAGCCTCCCCTATCCGACCATCTGGTTTGCTCGGCACTCGACAAGGCACAAGGCCGTCGTCTCCTCTTTTACGAGGCCACCGTGTTACTACACCTCCATTGCTGCTCGTATGTTAAAATTATTATATCGAATTTCTCAGAGACATGCATAACACATCCGCGCTTCCCGAGCTTGAGATACAATGGTATCGACCCAAAAAAGAAACATGAGGCTTAAAGTGTCGGTAACAGCTTGGGCCCGCTCAGTTCGTTGGTCCAAAAAGTATTACCCCTTTCTTGCTCCGTACCTACATTTTACTCGCGGACTCCCGTAACGTTTCTTCGACTTGGCACAATTGCGCCTCGCGATAGTCTCAATTACAAGTTCAAATGCATCTGAGCCCACACTCGTCGCTCGCCAGTGGGTAAGACCTGACTCACGTGCCAATTGGTTGATTCGGAATGAATGGAAGCGAACGAGATCAGCAATCAACGATCGTCAGGCACGAGAAAACCCCCACATTCCGACATGACGGTTCTCGATCTCAACCGTCGCTCGTCTCCCGAAAACATCTGGAGCTGTCAAATTCTCGCCACAAGTGTGACGACGTCCTTTTCTCATTCTTCTTTTTTTCTTTAGCAACCGCAGATTTCAACCGTGTCTCTCGAAGTCCCAGCTTAAGCCGACCAAATCGTATCCTCCAAGCGAAGAGGCCTTTGTTCTTTAGAATATCAGAAACCGGTAGCTGCTTAGAATCTAGGGGCCCTTGAGGCTGCGCACCAACTCAGCCATTCCTTTGCGATCATAACCTCTTCAGCTCTCAGCTTTCAATATGAAAGTAGCAGGCAACGGACGGTTCATCTATCAGCCGGTCGCAACCAGGTTTACTATGTAATACAGTAGTAGCCAATTATGACATTAGGTAGGTACCTAGGTACTTATGCACTTATCTAATTATAAGAATGACATTATCCTAAGTTCCTTGTCAAATCACATTTCTCTAGTATCCAAGGTCAATAGGTAGGTATCTCGTTAATTAGTATACACCTTTCCTATTGATCATGCCTTAACGATTAAATCATTTCATTTACATCTCATCCAATCATCATAACAGGCGAATACGGATTATATCCTACCATCCTTTAATTACATCTTGGCTTATCCCGAACCTGATCCAGTCGATCATCCATGCCGCTGTGCCTGGCTGCTAAGAATTTGGGGGCTGAAGAAGGAAATGGAGCTTCTGCTCCTATCTGCCATGCATTGATTGGCTCTGGATATTGCCTGCATCGCGATCATGACGTCAAGTTATAGACAAGCAGAGTCCTGATAGCAGGATAAATCACTATAGATATGGGAGCGTTCAAGCTCTGGATGTGTTTCATGCAATCAATCGATTTTCATTCTGCGGTGTTCAACGTGGTCGACATTGGACATTGCAACTTTCAAGAATATCTACTTCGCAAGTAACCACTAGTAAGCCGGAAGAGGGATCGAGTCATTCAACATGAGCGGCGGCAAAGACAGAAACGGCAATGAAAATTGCGTAAATTGCACGAACTGTACAGACTGCAAAGACTGTTCCAACTGCACCAACTGTATGGCCACAGCTTCTATATTGGTATTCCAGAATGCTAATTCAGGTCCTAGGCCATAGTTGCGTCCGATGTGTCAGTAGCACCAACTGTACCGATTCTGAGAATCTCGAGAGCTGCTCAAATTGCGTCGACTGCACCGACTGCGACAACTGTACGAACTGTACTGACTGCTCTGGTCTCTCCAACGAGACCAATAAACATGGGGTACACAACGCATCAGAGCTATAGTCACATTCTTGTGTTTCAGATTGGTCCGAGGCGCCAAGGCTAGGAACTCGTTTCAAGTTTTCAACTCTAATAAAACATGTCAAACGTGATGCAACTTACCTGTCGATACATTGTAGCTATGCATGTTCTATCAATTCAAGTCGTCGAGGTTGATTATAGTTGGCCGTGAACTTCCCTAGAGCCTCCGTTGTCTTGCAGAATATTATGATTACCTTGATTAACGTGACCTTAGAGTCTAACCTCGCAGAAGCCAAAGCTGCCGGAATAGGATATAGTAGACAGGCTTAGTTAGTTCTAGAGCTAATTAGTCGTTAAAAGATCGTAGGCACAAGAAATTTTAGATCCCTAGAGTGTTCCTATCTATTCAATAGTTCATTAAACTTAGAAACCATTTGGGTGTATCAATAATTGGGCTTTCAGAAGGAACTATAAGCAGGCAGATACAACCTACCCTATTAAATACAAATTCAGGGCGCAGTTGACCTGTAAACCTAACAAGTCTAGTTTAGTTTTACCTCACCTACTAATCATGTTCAAATGACCAATATCGTTGTGACAGCTACAGTTATGTCCCATTTCAGTTTCTACTCATTGATTCAAATTATTTCGTTTTACGTCGAATACTTACGCAAACAAAGGATGAAGTAACCGTAAAGACTGCCGATGGTTTATGCTACGTGGTACAATATACGAGAAGCTTTTACATCGCGTTACCAAAAGAAATATGCTGTCTCACACCGATTATTCTAGGCTATCGCCAAATGGTTCAGCTTATTATAAATACTGTAATATCCCTAACAGTCCGACTTTGACTCGAGGCACAAGCAATACTACTGACACAATCATGAGTTCCGTCAACAGCGGCAGGCCAGAACTTTATGCTATACTCGGTGTAGCTCAAAACGCAAGTGTCGATGAAATTAAGACTGCATTCCGGAATTTGAGCCTGCTGTACCATCCAGACAGGGGGATGTTCTCACCTACAACAAGCCATGAGAAATTTATCAAGCTAAGAGAAGCTTATCAAACCCTTATAGATCCATCCCTTCGATGGAAATACGATACCCAATTCCCACCCCCAGAACCTACTACTTATGAATTTTCGCGAAGGTGTGCTTTGGTAGAGTTGGATCCTCTGTCTATGCCCATGGGCAAACTTCAAGACGTATTCCTACACTTTCAGCATCAATTTGCGGAGATGGTCTATGTGAATTCCAAGATATATCCTTATCGGTTTATGCTCACAAACGCTATATGGAAGGAAGAATACAATTTATATGAGTGGCAAGTTCAAGTCGAATCCGTCGTGGAAAACTTCTCAGCCTCGATTGGCGATGATGAATATTCTGAGCTTATTCTCACGCACCGGAGACTGAGCGACTGGATCGCATCGCTGACTGTGGCCCTCAACAACATCATTTCACACTACTGTACAATGCAAAGAATCCGAGCCTGGGCTGTGCGGACCCAGTATCCTGATATCAGTGCAAAGGGATACGACTGTGAAATCCAATTCCTAGCCCTGTTTGAGGATTTAGACTGGTATATTTATTAACTTATTTCTATCTAAGTATCCAAGGTACGTACGCCCTTATGTTATAATTAGAACCCTAGAACTTTTGCCGCAGGTATCATTCTAAGTGGTGTATGAATCAAGTACTCTAAATAGTTTGCTAGTATGAAAGCAGACTCAAGACCTCCTGTACAACTATTTGAGCCTAGGGGATATCATTTTCATCAGATCGACGTGTCATATTTTCAACATCGAGGTCATGGTGATCATGGAAAATCACTATCAACTTTGGAATATGACGCTTAAGAATCAAGTGATGGCAAAGTCTGGACAGGCTTCATCGAGTAAAGATAGGATGGAGATTTGTCAAATGCCAGATAAGAAGGTATAAGGGACAAACAGGACTAGACCTATCTAGATAGCTTGAACAAGAATGAACCTCATTAATATCCCCAATCATCCTGTAACAGCACGAGAATAATAACAGCTCAAATCATAGGTTTATGTCCCAAGTAACTCTGCCTATCTGCCCATCATTTTATCTACACGCTCCAGAGCTTCGGGTAACGCAAGCTCGCTTGTTGTGTGCTCAGCACAGATGAGATACATCGGACCGAGACGCGGCTGCCCGACTCTGCAATGGATGTCCCTATACGGCGCGACCTACAACATCTCATGAACCAGTAAGCAATGTCAACTCTCAGCACGCCCGTATGCTTGCTTGCGTCGCGGTTTAGCCACTCAGCGAATGATAAGCTTCACGAGCTTTCCCGGCACAATAACGAGATATTTTCCCTTTGGCAGTCAATAGTTTTCCCCCCCTCAGCGGGTGTGGCGTCGAGATCAGAGACTCCGGCGCCTTGGCGAACGTGAGATGAGAGGAGGGCTCACGTCACTACCTGAGTAGGTGTTCCAGAACGTTTTAAAGAGGACATACGGTTCTTGCATCACGTACCACAAGCCCTTGACATACCTAAGGTATGCGGACGGGACGGGCGAATGAGAAAAAAAAAAAGGGAAGTTGGACGCCAACCTGCGCTCGTTAGTTCGAGCCGCCGTCCCAAACTCGTGGGCTCTTCTGCGCGTGAAGGAGCTGGGGAAAGATGCAGAGATGTGAAAGAGATGTGGTCGGTTGTGCTTCTAGAATGCGCCAAGGCACGCAATGGACAGGGAATGTGTTATCATGGCCTCAGATTATCTCAACGATACTACGTCGCGCTCCTAATATCTGCAAGCTAATTGGTGGATCATTCGCCTTATCTCAACGACCTACCTAAAACGGACTATATACGTACCTTATTTCGAAGCGAAAGGACTGGGGCTAGGCCAGGCGAAGGCGTCAAGGCGGACCAAGCGATAAGGGTAACAACTATGTTGTTGCACGAAGAGCTACGAATCTAACAGCTACGAGGTTGTCTGTATATACAAGATAACAGACAAAGGAGTCTGTTAGAAGAGTCCCAAGGGAGCCAATCCGTATCCTGATAGCTGATCCACGTCCTGGTAGCTGCAAGGCTACCATCCTAGGCCACGATGCCTTCTAGAGGACCTAGAGGAAGGCTGGGGGGCCAGGAAGGCCAAAGCCTGACAGTCAAGGCCAAATGAAATGCCTACTATGTAGTGGCGAATGCCAGGCCGGCCGCCAGAACAATCTGATGCTCGATGCAGGCCGGATATCATAGGCCATGTCGAACACTCCTGACAGGCCTAATAGATGCGCGGCCTCACGATTGGCCGCTTCGCCGTAGGATCGTCTGGGGTCGGACGGAGGAAGAGTAGATTCTTGGCATAGCTGTCGACAAAGGACGAACATCGTGTGACCAAGCCGAACGAGGATGGGGAGCCAGGGAGTCGGGTCTCATCCCCACTGGTTGCGTGCTTGAGGATAACCTCATCTAGGAAGCTGTTCGATTGTGCCGCTGATAAGCTGGAATGATCTGGATTCTGGACAGGTCCCGATTTGCTCGCTAGGGCGAATTGCGCAATGAACACCATGCTGTATCGCCTTGGGCCGTTGTTGTGCCACATGGATTTGTGTTTTAGATATCGTGGTCTTGTAGCGTTACATCTGTATCTGTCTCCGCTGTTCCTCTGTGTCTCCTACTAGTCCTCTTCTATTTTCCCTTATCTAAGGTGCGGCCCCGGGACTGTAGACTTCTTCGTCCTTTGCTTCGAAGTCTCTACTCACCTGCATAGCTAAAATTCCACAATGGGTGAGTTCCCCTTGCTCCCTGCATTTTTATATCGTTGAAGGGTTGATCTGGTTGATCTACACGCGCCAAGGTGTATGCTGTGCTAACCTTCTCATATGCAGACGCCGTTACCACTGTTTCAACCGCCGCGGCCCCCGTGAGTGAGGTGCGGGCCTCAGTCGACGAGAAAGCGCTTGAAGAGAAGCTCGGTGTTACTAACGCAACGAGAGGAGTGACCGAGGATGGCCATGAGACGCTCAACGGCCTTATCCTCCCTACGGAGGAGGAGAAGTCGACGCTAAGGCGGGTCGCTGGCGCTATGCCGACGAGTTGCTACTACCTTTGCGCCGTAGAGTTCGCCGAGCGTGCCTCGTACTACGGATGCAACCAGGTCTACAAGAACTTCATCCGAGCCCCCCTACCTCCGGATGGAAACGGTGCGGGTGCTACTGCTCCCGGATCGGAATACACTGCGGGCGCTCTTGGTCAGGGTTCAGTCGTGGCCACCGCCATGACGGAGGCATTCAAGTTCTTGGCGTACGCGCTGCCTATCTACTTCGGTTGGCTCGCCGATACCAAGTACGGCCGTTTCAAGCTGATCTGCTGGGGTGTGGCAGTCTGTGGTGTTGCTCACATTATCATGATCATCTCGTCGCTTCCTCCCGTCCTTCAGTCCGGCAAGGCCATTGGCCCATTTGCTCTATCTTTATGGTATATTACACAGAGTCCCCTTATTTCAATTTGTAGTATGCATTATTCTGAACGAGAGGCTAACATTTATGTAGTATGTCGATATCTTTCTCTAGTGTCCCGAAGATGAAAGACGAGGCGATGATAGTAGTAGTAGGATTTGAGTAGAATGCTAACGTATACTAGACATGCTTTCCATCGGTGCCGCTCAGTTCAAGCCGAATATCTCTCCCACTATCATTGACCAGAGCCCTCACAAGATCGCCCACGTCATCACCGAGAAGAGCGGCGAGCGAGTTATTGTCGATCCTGAGGAGTCGGTGAACAGCGTCATGTTGTGGTTTTACCTACTGATCAACGTTGGTGCCTGTTTCGGAATCCCGACGACGTACCTAGCCAAGCTCGTGGGCTACTGGGCCGCTTACCTGATTCCTACGATCCTGTACCTTCTGCTTCCCCCGCTACTATGGTACCTGAACCCCCGACTAGTCAAGCAGCCTCCCGGAGGTTCGGACTTGGGCAACGTTTTCAAGGTTCTTGGTGACATCTTCGCTCACGGTGGCCTGAAGAAGATCGGACGTAAGGGTTTCTGGGAAGCGGGAAAGCCGAGCGTGCGCAGGGCGGCCGGTAGCACCAAGGTGTACTCGTACGACGACCAGTTCGTCAATGACGTGCGCCGAACCTTCCAGGCCTGCGGTATCTTCCTCTTCTCGCCTATCTGGCAAATCAACGACGGCGGTCTCGGTGCCGCTGCCAACGCTCTTACCGCTGGCATGGACACGAACGGTCTCCCCAACGATCTGTTAGACAACCTGAACTCTGTGGCGATTGTCTTGTGTAAGTTTACGGTTTCCTGCTGACAAAAGAGAAAGGAAAGTACGTGGCTCTAACAAGACTGAACAGTTGTCCCCGTAATGAACCACCTCATCTACCCGTTCCTTCGCAAGCGTGGTATCAAGTGGGGTCCTATCTCCCGTATGACTTTCGGTTTTGCACTTGGTACCATCGGATCAATTGGGTTTTCAGTCCTGCAATACTTCGTCTACAAGACGTCTCCCTGCGGCTGGAACGCCACTACGTGCGCCGACATCGTCCCCGTAGGCGAAACTTCCGTATCTTCCGTCTCCTACGCCTACTACGCCATCCCCATCGTCCTCACCGCCATCTCGGAGATCTTCGTCAACGTGACCGCATACGGCATCGCCTACTCCCGCGCCCCCAAGAACATGAAGGGTCTCGTCGCCTCCCTGAACCTGGCCATGACGGCCGTCTCCGCCGCCATCGGTCTCGCTACCTCCGACGCCATCCAGGACCCCTACCTCATCTGGGCGTTCGCTGGCCCCACCATCATCGGCGCCGTCTTCACCGTCGTCTTCTGGTTCACGTTCAAGCACATCGACAAGGAGGAGTTCGTCCTCAGCACCGACTTTGCCGAGCTGAAGAAGGACTCGGACCGCGAGAGCGACGAGGAGAAGGTTGCTCCGAAGGTTATCGATGAGAAGTCTTAAACTAGACGATGTTGTAGGGTCTCAGGCTTAAAAGCCCTACCTAGGGCTAGGGGATCAGGCTTGATGTGATTAAACAAGGGGGGGGGGGGGCATGGGGGAGTTGTGCTTTTGAAGATACCACTCCGTAAATAGCTCGAAGATGCATAGCAGAGCATAGTAATAATACAGAGTAGACATGAGTATTCTCTGCTACTCTCTGACTTAAATTGGGTCACATTCATCTTGATTTTAAAATACTTTTAGGTAAATTACTGTAATTCGCAGGCCAATGAACTGATGCGAAGATATTTCTAGCCACATTTGACTAGAATTTTACCCCTAGTCCGCTTAGCCGAGGCGGGTTGTACAAAGCTCAATGGATCCAAATAACGTTCGAATACAGCCAGTTATACTAAGAGGCAGGCATTTGACAGCAACTAAAAGATTACAATTGCGTTATAAAGTTCTAAATTTATCCATAGACCGAGATCATTTTCTCATCGTTGTGGGTGCTTGAACCGATTCTTAAACCTCAGCGACTCGAAAGCATCATGTTTGTGGTCTAGTATTAGGAGTCCACCAGATTCCAGTGACCTCTTCGCAAACTAAGCAGCTAAGAAAGCTACTATCCTCGCAAATCTGCTTAGGAGTTGGCTACTGTGAGTTCAATGGAGAATGGGACGACTATCCCAAGTAGAAGTTGCAAAATATCATAGCCATTTGATAGATTAGGTAGGATTCTATATACATACCATTTATGTACCTGATGCACTACTACTCTATATAACCTTGGGAGCCTGCGACGATCTCTCAAATTCGACCTAAAATGATGTTATATCAAAACCATCGCCTTTGAAATGATTACGGGCTCACCCGCTGTGAGACCGTCATCATTTACGAAGAAATTGCGATAATTCATCACATGCCTCTTGATATCTGTCTTTTGGGAATGAGGTAACTCCTCATCTGCTTGCTTACGATATGCGTATAACGCAGGGAGTAAGCAGAGTTTGACCGATTCTTCCTCTTCCTTTGGCCGAACGGATGATTCGTCGGGATATGATTGCGACCATGGAGCATAATCATCATGACTCGGAGTATGCCGTCTCATTGTTATAGGGTCGAAAGTGGTACCAGGGGCAGGAAATACGAAGGTATAATAGGACTTTGAAAGTAGTAGTTGCACTTTGGTGGTCAATGCTTTAGTGAAAACGGGCTGGAACAAATCTTCCTTTGGACCCTCAAGTCCAAGATCGAGTGACTGGCTTTTAGTTCCGTGACAGTTCCATTGAGCTAAAAGTTGGTAGACTTCAGTTGCCAAATCGCGAGCCTTCTCCGGGATCACCCTAGAGACGAAATAGGGGTTTGAGAATAATGATCTATGGGCCAGGATATCGAGACTCTCTAGCGTTGATTGATCACCTATCATGCTGGTCAGTATTCCCGCAAGACTATCGAAGACTCATACAGCTACGAGAGACTAACTAACCTTTCATAAGAACCTGCTCTCTATATTCATGAAGTAGGAGAGATCCAACATCCAACGGCTCTGGAAATGGCGGCTCGAAAGCTAATTCGCAGACAAGTGCGGCAGCAAGGGATCGGAACAGGTTGCGGCCCGATATATTAGTGGCAACCATATGTGTATTGAATTGCTGGACAGACATCCCGGAGACTCTAGCGATGAGCTCTCGCAGTCGAATGGGGGTTTCTGAGAGAGGCTCAATGGTCGAAGTAGAACATCCGAGAGTAGTGGAGGCTATAGCTATATCGCCCTCAAGCCAATATAGATCGTCGCGGATTGCGCTTGCCGTAGGGCCGAGGGCATCTGCTCTAACATGGAGCGCGTTGGGTTGCGATTTTTGAATGTTTGTAAGCAGTTTATTCAGAACTGAGTTGCCATTTTGGAGTTTGTATAGGGATTCGGGATTGTGTAATGAATCGTTCGGGTTTTCAAGACGTCGTAGTAGGTTTTCGTAATGTGATCGAGTAGCAGACAGACTGTTCTCTAGGCGGAATATCTCGTATTGCTGCTCTTTGATCCTCGCTTCTTTCTCAGCCACCAGTCGCGTTTGTTTTTCGACTTCCGCTACTGGTGGAGCCAGGTCATGCGAAAGTAGAAGTTCGTCATCGTGTTGTACTCCAACGCTTCTCTGAGAAATTCCGCAAGGCGAGAAGTTGGATCTCTTGCTGTTGAGCGTTGTCTTGCTGTCCTCTTCTTCGGACTCGATAGAAGAGGCATCTGTGTTGGGAACCTCGAGGGTTAAATCGGGCGGTTTCGATGGGGAACGACGTCGTTTCAAGCCGGGGAATATGGCGCCATTATCCTATGGGTACGGTTAGTCTGATGTTATTTAGAGAGGAGAATCGCTTTCAGCTTACTCGATACTTGTTACGGCCTTTTGACCGTGGCTGGACGCCTGATTTTCTGAGAGTTGACGCAGCGCTGCCCAAAGAAGTGAGTGGAGACGTTTCGCAGCTCTCTCTTGAGCGATGCGACAATTCATATTCCGGCCGTCGTGAGGAGCTTCTCAATCTTGCTCGAAAGGAAGACCCCTCTAGTCCATCACATATCTGCTGAATTTGAAGCCTCTCTGTTTCGAGCAGGTTGAAACATGATGACCCTTCTGACCAAATCTGAGAAATTTTAGATTCTTCCCTACCATATGTATTCCAGAGCCAAGCCACTTTTCTCTTGCATTGCTCGGGTGTCAGGATCCTTTGCGTCGTGGTACTCATATACGCGGCAGCAGTGGTGTTGAATCTCTCTTTGCCCAGGTACTTGATGCAATGGTCGAGCCAAGCTAGAAGGTGAACCTCTTCTTCGGGCTGCCATATTGTTACCCCATTACCAGCGCGCGGCTTCTTTGTTCGTTTGGCCATTGTCTGGAAATATTGCGGAACCTTAGATAGTAAGAGGTGGCTGTAATATTTCTGGAAGGCCTACCGTTTTTGATGGGGGTCGAAATGTGACAGGTCACAGAGGCCGCCTAGGATGGCGACCGGGGCATTTCCCAAAACGTATTGAGCAAACAACCAATTGCATATCTCTGCCATAGGTACGACGGACCATTTAACCAAAACCCGCCATACCGACAAAATATAGTATATCTAATAAACTAATTATAATTCTAACATAATATATCCATTATAATTATAAGGGGCCTAGCGCTTTCAGCCCTTATAATTATTATTTTATAAAATTCTAATATATTTATTATAATTTTAATATTATTTAAAATTAAATTTAAAATTATAATTTATATAAATAAAT